>PVJH01019736.1:0-41922 GCA_004026705.1 Nesogale talazaci
GGAGCCAGGATTTGAACCGGCAGGGTGACTCCTCAGCCTGCCCTGCCTGGTTCCTCACAGCCTAAGCGGGGCTGGCTCAGGCCCAGAGGCCTTGGTGTGGCAGTTCCATAATCTGTCAACTTTTGAACGATGGAGTCTGGCCTGTCAATCAGCTCCCTGCTTGAGGATCTAATTTGGAGGCATGAAAGAGATAAATAGTTCACTGGAGGCTGGGCACACTCGCTCCCTGCAAGACATTCTTGGTGACGAGCTAGAGGGAGCTGCGCTGATGCAGGCTGAAGCCTGGAGATGGAGGAGCCATGTGGAGACCCACGCCAGTGCTGAGACCCTCCCACCGCCACTGGACCCACAAGACTTCCCACTCATTGGCCTGCGATCTGCCTGCATTCGGTGTCATTGCCTGTGTTGCGTGAGTCTGAAGAAGAATTTACAGATGGGTATCAGACATATGGGATAATATCGGACTTATGGACTTGACCTGGACTGGGTTGGGATGTTTTTTCAATATACAATTACTCCTTAGATAAAGCTCTTTCTTATACATGAATGCCTCTGGATTTGTTTCTCCAGTCAACCCAGACTAACACACTTGGCCAGCAGGTTCAGCCCCAGAAGGAGGATGCTGGGTGCAGAACGTTCTGGAAAGAACAATGCCCCTGGCCGGTTTCGAGTGTGTGGCCCCAGACCCTGTGGCCTTCCGGCCCAGAGGTCCTGTGGGAGAGCAGTGCCACTGAGCACCATGCACACAGTGGTTCTGAGCAGCCCAGTGTGGTTCTGATCTCTGCTTGTGAGCCCCAGAGAGTGAGCAGGCTCCTTCCCCCTCACTGAGGAGGAGAGCAGGTGCTGGTGGCTCTAGGGAGCATTCTGTCTGCCCTTCTTCAAGACAAAACCTGCTGGTTCTTTTGCAGTCCATGATGTCCAGTGTTCCACTGAGTTGGTTTGACCCAAAGCAGCCCTGTGCACACTAGAATGGAACCTGGCTCCAGCCTGCGACTCCTCCCCATGTTCGAGTCCATGCTTTTAGCCCTGGTGCCAATCCATCTCCTTGAGGCCGTCCTCTTTTTCGCTATGCTTGCTCGCTACCAAACGGCTGCCCTTCACGGCTGCCCTTCTCCAGGGAGCGGTCTCTCCTGACCACATGTCCCCAGGATGGAAACAAAGTCTCCTCACGCTCGCTTCTAAGGAGCACTCTTTGACCATCCTTCTTCTCAGGCAGATCTGTTTGTTCTTTTAGCAGCCCCTGGTACTTTCAATATTCTTCTCCCAACACCCACAATTCGAAGTGCACCGACTCTGCGCTGGCCATCCCTATCCAATGTCCAACTTGTACATGCACTGGAATGAATTGGAAATCCCATGGCATGGATCAAACACCCCGGAATCTTCCAGGGGACGTCCTTGCTTTGCAACATAGCACCCGGTAGACCAGCAGAGGTCCTCAAACTGTGGCTCACGGGCCACATGTGGCCCGCCGAGACGTTTATCTGGCCCACCGGGTGTTTTTGCCACCGCTGCTGTCCTGCCTAGCAACCGACTCATCCTGAACCCGTTGTGAATTTGTTCAAGAAATTTTTTTAACTATAGTCCGGCCCTCCAATGGTCGGAGGGACAGTGAACTGTCTCTGTTGCAGCTCTGTAAGTCTCCAGTTTGTAACAGACAGGAATGAATACCACCTGGCTTTTTGGTTTCCCCAACGGCTCTCCTTTCTCCTCTCTGCCTGTTGCCACAGAACCTTCAATCGCGTGGCTTGTGCGAGGTCCTGTCATCCTAGTCCATCCACTGAGGCTGCTTAGATGACAGCAGAGAGAAGCGGGGTCCTCATTACAGCTGGCATTGATTGTCCTGGTCACCGTGTTTTCATGGTATCCCTTACAGCCAAGGAACCCAGCAGAGCACTCCTTGCTGTGCTCCCTCGTTCCCTGGACTGTAAAGTGACCTGATTTTAAGTGGGACACTATTGACCAGGGGGCTCTTGATTAAAAATTTGGACTACAGCTGAGCCCTGGTGGTATAGTGGTTGAGTGTAGGACTGCGGCCCACTGGCTTGGCAGTTCAAATCCAGCAGCACCTCTCTAGGAGCAAGGCTAGGCCTCCCACTCCCACCAGAGTGCAGTGATGTCCAAAAAAACAAACAAACAAAAAAACCCCTCTCCCCCAGAAAAAACAAAACAGAACTACAAAACAAAACAAAAGAAAAATTTGGACTATATGGAGCAACAAAATTTTTCATAGAATAAAAAAAATACTATTGCAATGTATTTATTTTAATTTTAAAACACCACAGGACATTATTAAATTGTTAAAAAGTGGGATGTCTGGTCACTTTACTGGGTTGTCAAGTTGGCGTGGACAGGAAGTCTGACCAGTTCAGGAAGTCTGACCAGTTCAGCGCAGCCCGGCCATTTCCAACAGAAGTGGCCCTGGTGGTTTGCAGTGGGGACTAGTCAGACACCTATCCTGACTGGGGCCTCCGTCCTCCTCCATCCCACAAGCCAGGGACTTCCTGTAACAACCAGCCCTGTCCCTACACTGAGGTCAGAGAGGGTGGGAATAAGTCCCTCAGCCTCGTGGAATTGTTTTGAAAAGCGCATTCAAGGAGGACGGCCTATTTCCAGCTGGCAGGCCTGTGGTTTCCATAGATACCCGATCATCTGGGCTAATTAGACCCGGGTGTTTTCCAGATCCCTGCGGAGAGGCCTCCCAGTGGTGGTGAACCAGCCGCTCCTCTTCGAAGGCCCTAAAACAGAGATGATAATGTCATGCTTCTACTTCATTTAGGACTTACCACTGCTGCCCCAGCTAGGGCTGACAAGCTGCAGGTGGGGAATGCCACCGGTGGCAGGTTTGGGGCCTGCCCTTCAGGGGCTCCAGGGGACTGTCTGCTGCTCCACGTGCCCCCAGCCCACGCCCACCAGCCCTGCCCTCACCCTCCTGAGCTGGGCCCTGGCCAACCGCTGAAGACTCCACTGGGTTCCTTCATGCATGCAGGCCAGGATAAACAGACCGGGCCAAGTGATCTGCTAGAGGGGTCCTCAAACTTTTTAAATGGGGCCAGTTCACTGTCCCTCGAGACCGTTGGATGGCTGGACTATAATTTAAAAAAAACCAACACCCCAACTATGAACAAAATCACTGCAGGCTTGGCATGAGTTGGCTGCCAAGCCGGACAGCAGCACCAGCAGCAAAAACATCCAGTGGGCCGGATAAATGCCCTTGGTGGGCCGCATGTGGCCCGTGGGCCATAGTTTGGGGACCCCTGTGCTAGAGACTGACGGAACTGGCAAGACTGTCAGGTCTGAACTGAAGCAGCCCAGCCACATGGGCCCTTAGAGAGCAACCTTCTCAGAACCACCAACCACAGGAGGCCGAAGGACAGCAGCGACCCCCACCTGAGGCCCAGCAGGTAGGCAGGGGCGGGAGGGAAGTGGGTGGACTTGGGAGCAGAGGGGCGGTGGGAAGACTGCATGGAGGGGGCTGGCTGCACCCCATGTCACCCAGCGGCCTGTGGGGACTGCTGAGCAGGCAGGCAAGGGCCCCCAGGAAATGGAGGAAAAGTCCCTGGAGCATGGCGGGTTCAGTCCCCTGACCCTCACAGCAGGAAGCATGCTTGCTGTCCCTGACTGCCTGCACCGAGGTCTCTTCCCAGGCTCCTGCTGATGGGGCTGCAGAGGACACAGGGGCTCTTCCCAGGCCAGGGTATTCTGGAAGTTTCTCTGCTGTTGATGGGCACTCACCTTCTCCATGGCTACCCTCCAGAACCACCCTGGGTCTGGGCTTTTTTCCTGGGAGCCTTGGGCTTGTCCTTTCCTGCACCTGCGGGGGCAGGGGCCGGGGAGAAGTGGGCTGCCACCAGGACTCACTGGCTTTCCTCATTCCATTTCATCCTTACCTTTGCACCCCTCCCCGCAAAGAGGTGTGGCAGTGTTGGCATTATGATGACCTACAACCGCAGCCCTTCCCTGCCATTCAGGGACTCTGACTCACCATGATGTCAGGGCACAGAAGGGAACTGCCCCTTGGGGTGTCTGGCGTTGTGAGTCTTTGTTATTTTTAATTAAAAGATCATTTTATTGGGGGCTCTTACAACTCTTATTACAATCCACACATCAGTCGTATCTGGCGTATTTGTACATATGTTGCCATTGTTTTTTTCTAGACATGTCTTTGTATCGAGCCCTTGGTATCAGCTCTCCCCTCCCCCCTTGTGGCCCCTTGATAGATTATGAATTATTATTACTTTCGTATCTCACACCAACTGCTATCTCCCTTCCCCTGTGGTTTCTGTTGTTCTCCCCCCGATGGGGGTGTGTATGGTTTTGTGTCTATCATTGCGATCGGTTCCCCCTTCCTTTCCTCCTCTTCACCCCCCTTCCCCTTATCCTTCTGGTATTGCTATTCCCATTCCTGTTCCTGGATTCCACGTGTTGAGAGCTTTGATCTCTCATCTGTCCTTGTGTACATGCTCTGGTCTAGACCGAAGTGAGAGGCCTCACTGGGGTCATGGTGGTGGGGGTGAGGCAGCCTCAAGAAACCAGAGGAATGTCGTGTGTTCCATTGATGCTTTGCTGCACCGTGGTTGACTCATCCCTTCCTTGTGACCCCTCTGTGGGGACATCTTCCATTGTCTACAGATGGGCTTCGGGCCTCTGTTCCCAACCTCCCTCACCTGTGAGCCAGTTCCAATGATTGCACCGACTGATGTGTTGCTTCCATGTGGGCTTGTTGCTTCGCTGCAGGATGGCCGCGTGTTTAACTTCAAGCCTCTCAGACCCCAGATGTTACACCTATTAGTAGCCAGGCATCATCCACTTTCTTCCCCACATTTGCTTATGCACCTGTTTTGTATTTAGCGATTGTGCTGCGGGCGGGGGTGGGTGCGCAACACAAAATGTCAGTTTGCTGGAACAAATTGTTCTTGTCTTGAGGGAGGGTATGAGGGAGCTGAGGCCCAGGGTCCATCCCCAACTGAGACGGTAAATCTTTAAGGAGGTAGAAAGCCTCCTCTTTCTGCTCTGGGGTGGCTGATGGATTCGAAAGGCTGACCTTCCGGTGGCAGTTCCACTTGCAACCCGCTACACCGACTGTGACGCAGGACTGTGTTCTTCCATCCCAGAGTGGCTGTGCCTCCCTGGAGAACTGGACTCCCCAGCTACAGCCCCAGACAGGCGGTTCTGTAGGCCCCGCCCTGCACACAGTGCAGCGAGAACTTGATCCGTCCTGATCCCATTTTTATTAAAATGCTAACACCAGGGATGCCTCCACAGCCACAGACGAGCGGGAGGGCTGGGCTTTGCAGCAAATGTGTCCACAGGGCAGATCCCGCTCTTCTGTAAACCACACTTTTAGGGGCACCTCTAATCCCCTTCTCCAGGGACACATGGAATTGACTCCACTCTGACCCGCATGCACGGGGCTCCCCACAAGATCAAGGGGATGTTTAAATCTTCCCTCTGAGAGCTACCTCTGGGCTGGGAGAAATCTATTTTTATTTGCCCATTAATTAATTTATTCATTAATTCATTCAGCAAATATGTACTCCGGGGGCCTTGCACCCGCCCCTCCAGTAGAGACGCTGATGAACTAGGCAGCTCAGCACTGAGCCATCTGTCCCCTTCCTGGCTGTGTGTGCTTGCAGGCTCTTTGGCTTCTAAAGTGCCCTGTGGGGAAGCGGCTTAGGCAGATCTGCCTCTGAGAGGCTCTCTCAAGGGGCCAAGGGCACACGATAAGCAATATCGGGCCCTGGGCCTCGGACCCTGGTTTCCCCCCAAACCTCACAACTCCCAAGTTCTTCCACCTCAAATCAGGGTATTTTCCTCCAGGCCAGACACCGCCTGTCTCACATTCAGATCCAGAACGGAAACACTGGTATTCTCCCATCCTCCACCCTCCAGCCCACATGGACCATGGGCAGCCAGAGGCAGTGGGCACGGGGACCTATATGAGGGGCTGAGCAAAGAGATGGTCACCAAGATGGTACCATGCAGAGCATCATGGGGACACACAGGAGGGCCATGCACCAGGGAGCTGGAAGCCAGATCACGGTGGCCGACTTTGAGGGGGAGAGGGGGAGTTAGTGTAGTGTAGAGGGGCTGAGGGAGAGATCGATGTGTTGAGGGCATTTGAGAGATGATGCTAAGGAACCACAGGAAGACACCGCGGTCCTTGGCGGTGGACCTCGCAGTCCAAACGGGGACCTCGCTTGGCTTCTAACCAAAAGGGTGGAGCGTTGAGACTTCCAAGGGGCATCTTGGAAGAGAAGCCTGGTGATCCTCTTCAGAAAAGTCAGCTGAGAAAAGTCCTACAGTGCCCAGGTCTGGTCTCCCCACTGCGGGGCCAACTGACTGCAGCTCGCTGTCACTGGAACAAGTCATTGAGGGGTGGAAGAGAGGCCAGTGTGTCAAGAGCCTTGTACACCAGGACAGGGCCAATGAGCGTCCTTTTAAAGGACTTCAAGTAGAGAAGTACAGGTTGTTTGTGAAGATGGCACTGTGGGAGTAGGGCGACTAGCCTGGGCCTGGATGGGAAGCAGAAGGAGGAGGAGGAGCAGGACATGCAGGATGCAGGTGTCCCCTTGGAGCCCTCCCTACCCTCCCATCCCCCTTAGCAGGTTATGCTAGAGCAGGGGTTCTCAACCTGCCCAGTGCCATGGACCTTTAATGCAGTGTAATATGGCTGTGATGATGCCCAAGCATAAAGTTACTTTAGTTGTTACTTCATCACTGTAATGCTTCTACTGTTTGGAATAGGGTGACCCCGTGAAAGGGTTGTTCAACCCCCAAAGGAGTCACGGCCCACAGATTGAGAACTACTGTGCCAGACGCATTGCTTCAAGGCCTGCAGTGCCCACACCTTGCTGTTCTTGGGCCCTGCTGCCCAATGGATTCCACTCTTGGCAGTCTTGTGAACAGCACCTAGAACACTCTGTTGCCTGGTCCCTCACCACCTTCATGCAGTTCCTGTTCAAAGTCATTGATCCAATCCCTCTCTCGCTTTTGAAAGCCTTCTACTTGACCAGACACAAAGTCCTTTTCTAGTGGGAGGTCTTTCCTGATGATGTGTCCAAGTGAGCAGACATGTTATGAACTTAAGGAGCTTTCTGGTTGCCTTCCTTCTAAGACTGGGCTCTCTCTTCTAATCCATACATTGAACAGATGGATTCTTCTTCTGTCTTCAATATATCTCTCCTATATATCTATATCTACAGATATCTTTATCTATCATCTATCTATCTATCTATCTATCTATCTATCTATCTATCTATCTATCTATCTATCTATCTATCATCATATTCCCTCCAGGTCTCAAACTGTCCTCAGCGGGGAGACAAACCCTTGATTTCAAGACCAGGTGGGACTGCTCCCTGAAGGCTTAGGCAGACTGTGTTGGAAAGACAGGAGCCTGGAAGCTGTTGGGATATTCCATGGGATGATGGACTCAGTGAGAATAGCGTTTGCAATTGTGAAAAGGGGAATTGTGGGGACATTTTTTTGTAGGCAGGCAGGGGGTCCTCATGTACAACATAAAGGAAATCATCTAGCACATGGTTCATGTTGAGTTGTTCTTTTCCTTCCAAGTGTTTTTTTTCCCCTCCCTGTGAATCCACACTTGATTAATTGAAGCCAGCAGGGATCAATACAAGTTCATGTTTATTAAGTGTGGCATAGTGTGGAGTGCCAGAGAGCCATATCTTATGGGGGATTTCCTTGGCCCATGCTGGTTCCACAGGATGTTAATTATGTCACATAGGGGCTCTTGGTCACCTCTCTTTGGGAGATGCTGAGATCTGTATAGGACCATCTTGCTGTGAAGCCTATGCTCTGAACCACCTCAGAAGCAGTTGTATGTAGTCAATGGGTCTTTGCTGCCTGGGATGCTCTGCCCTAAGCCCACAGTGTCCTGACTCAGCCCCTGCAGCAATGACTGCTATGCATGTTATGTCCCTGTTAGGCTTCTAAAGACAGGTGCCATGGCACAGAATCATTGTATCTGATTGGCTTTCTCTTGCCAGCTCTGCAAGGAAAACTCTCAAAAGGCAGGCACAGGCACTCAGATTTCATACAGAGCTCATTGCTTAGTGATGTCATTGTCCCATCTCTGACCATTCCCATGTCCTGGAAGTGTCTTTGGCCCTATGAGAATGAATTTCCTTTTGCTATAACCAGTGAAGACTCTAAAACATACCACAGAGTGTCAGGAGAACAAATAGCTTGGCTTGGGAAAATGCTCCTCAGAAGTGAATGTGCCAGCCAAACTCAACCAACGGGAACCAAGATGAACTCAACTGAACCCAACCCAATCCAACTGATCTCATCCAACCTAACCTACCTGACCCAACCCAAAACAAACCAATCCAGCCCAACCCAACCCAGTGAGCCCAACCCAGCTCAACTTAACCCAACCATCTCAATTCAACCCAACCCAACCAATTAAACCCAGCTCAATTCAACCCAACCCAACCCAGTTCAACCCAACTCAACCCAGCCCAACCCAACCTAACCCAAATCAACATTTTCATCTGTTTAGGAACTCGATGGACTTGCAGAATGAGGTTTGACATCAATCAGCATTTCCTCTTTTTCTGAAACAAGAAAACCACCCATACAGTTGAGTTTTTCATAGTACTGTCCTTATAAGCTAAGCTCAATATCACAACAGTTTCTGTGGCATTTTTACAGAGCATGAAACAAAATTTCACAGCCACATGCTGTTCTCTTAAATTGTTCTCATCACAAAAAAAAATGAGGCTCAAGTGAAAGTACTTTAACAAAAAAATTCACTGTGCCCAGAGAGAACCTTCCCTGGTGATGCCACTGAGTGCACTAACTCAGAGCGAGTTCTTTGATACTCCCCTGGTGGAAGAAGTGTATATTACACAAGCTGCACCCTGCCCAGCACAATTCCTGTTTTGGGGGCATACCCCTCAGATGTGTATGAACCAAGTTCACCTTGAAGACCCTGACACGCAGGGCGTTCACTTGCCCAGGATCTCACGGCCAGAACATGGAGACACTCCTGCTTAAAGGCAGCAGTCTCTGGCCTAGAACATGATCTCTGCAAAGATAAGCTTCTGCTGTCTGTCCAAAAGAGAGAGGCAGACTCACTCACCCAGAATTGGACAACAGCAGCTCAGCGCCCAGGTGTCTCAACAGCAACAGAGGAGGCAGGAAGACAGGGGAGAGAGAGGTCTGCTCTTTTAGATGGAAAAGGAACTTGAGACTTTGAATGAGCTCAGGGTATTGAGAGAGGTTAAGTAAATGACACCCGGAATGCAGATGGTAAAAGACGAAGGAGTCTTGGCTGTGGCTCATTAATCCCAGTTCGTCCCTCTTCTGCTAAATGCCAGACATTTGTGACACTGGCAATCCTTTGGAAGCCCAAGTGACTGCTTAGGAAGGTGAATAGGTCATAGGCCTATTCCAAAGTCCGGATGGACTGGAACTTCACCCTTGCTCCTGTCTCTGAGAGTGCTGAGTAGCCCTGGGGGTGGGGGGTAGTGGGGGACAGAGAGCTGAGGTGGTCCTTAATGTGGAAGAAACCCAGATGCTCCCTCTGCACTCTGCAGGCAAGAGATGGATCCATGAATTTTACGATGCAATTTGCAGGCTGTAAAACCAACAGGATGGATGCTCCCAAAAGCCCCTGGGATGATTATGACGTGAACGATTGGCCTTTATTTCTGCTCAAATGAACTAAATTTTACTCGGCTTGGGCTGGTCAACCTTGACATCAGGCACGTGCAACTCCTGCGTTGTCTTGGAGGAACTGTTGCTAAAGGCGGTATTCTAACAGGCAGCCAAGGTGTCTCGTGGGAATCCAAGCCATCTGGAAGTTAGATGAGGCTTTTTATTGGCATTTCTGTATTTTTAAGACGAGGGAGCTGGGACTCAGAGAAGATGAGTGACCTTCCTCGCCAAGGTCACCCAAATAGGAAAAGACCCTCAACACTTGAACTCTGATGATTCCACACTTACTAACTAGGAGTCTGCAGTACCTTTTAGGTGCCCAGATAGCAGAGTGAGTTATGAGGATAGGCTGTGAGCTGCAAGGTCAGCAGTTTGAAACCACCGGTTGCTGTGCAGGAGAAAGACGAGGCTTTCTTCTCCCGTAAAGAGTGAACAGTCTCAGAAATGCACAGGGGTGGTTCACTCTGACCTGCGGGGCCTCTGTGAGTTAGAATCAACTCGAGGGCACTCAGTTGCATTCTCCAGTGTCCCTGAGTGGTGGTGTGGTTCATGTCTGTGGTTGCTGACCACAAGGCTGGAGGTTCAAATCCAACCAGAATATCACCTTGGAAGAAAGACCTGGTGATCTCCTTCCAGAAGATCAGCCACTGCAAACCTGTCAGAGGCTAGGGCTACTCTGACCCAGGTGGGGACCCTGAGTCGGGACCCACCTGCCAGCAACTGGGTTGGTTTGGGTGTAGAGATGTAGGCGGGGCCAGTGGATGGGGGGTGATGTTAAAGATGATGTCTGCTTTTATTTTCACAAATGCCTGTCACATGATAGTGTCTCAATAAACAGTACTTGCTGATATTGCTGTAGTTGAAACGGTCTTGTTGGTGTACAATTCACAAATTCTACAACTCAGTAGTAAAATCTTATTAGGAAGAGTTGTACAATCATCAGCATAGTTGACTTTAGAACATTTTCTTCCTTTTTATACGCAGTGTTATCAGCTCTCTATTCCACCCCCACTTCCCTGCCATACCCACAAGAAACCACTAATCCAGTTACTGTCTAGAGATCTGTCTATCCTGGATTTCATATACAAAAACAAACAAACATACACTAACAACAATAGCAATGTAAAACAGAAAAAACCCTCAGTCAAAAAAAAAAAAAAGAAAACAGAAAATATTCCATTTAAAATGGGTCAAAAGGGTGATCAAATGATAAGTGTCAGATTTTAGCCCAATTGCATCCACAGTAATGCATTATCCGATGCGTGATAACAAGGCTATCCACACGCCTGGTCTGTGGTCAGACGGGGTTTGCCGATATGATGTTGACTTTCCTGCTTCTGTGACCGTGTTCAGAGACTGTCTGTGGTCATTATATAACCTGGTGTCAATCTGAGACTGCTATGAGTGAAGGGGTGGAGGTTAGCCTGTCAACCAGTTTGCAGCTTGATGACCTCATTTAGAGGCACAAAGGAGAGAAATTGCTCACTGGAGACAGGACGCACACACTCTCCCCGGGAGACATTCCTGTTGACAAGCCACAAGGAGCTGCTCTGATAGAGATGGAGCAGAGCCCTGGAGCTGGAGGAGCCACATGGAGGCCCCTGCCAGCGCTGACGTGCTTCCACCACCACTGGTCCACAAGACTTTCCACTCACTGGCCTGTGACCTTCCTGCATTCTGCGTCATTGCATGACTGCGTGAGTCCAAAGAGGAATTTATGGACTAGGATGGACATCTGTGGTAATACTCGACTTATGGACTTGATCTGGGTTGGGTTGGGCTATTTCTCAATATGTGATGGCTCCATTATCCAGAGCTCTGTCTTATACACAAAGGAGCATCTCTGAATTTGTTTCTTTAGTCAACACGGACTAACACACCATCCATAAGGTTTTCTGTGGGTTAAGTCCTCCAAAGTGGACAGTCGACTCCTTCTCCGTAGCCCCTCCTCAGTCTGGGAGCCCTGCTGAGAACTGTTCCCTTTGGGTGACCCTGCTGGCCTTTGAGATGCCAGTGACACTGCCTCCAGCATCCCAGCACACACAAGCTGCCGCAGGATGACAGACTGACGGCCGCAATGGCAGTGCGTCTGGTTTGGTTTGGCTCAAATAACCCCCCACCCCTAATCCCGATCCATCCCTTATAGCGATGCTGTTGCTGCTCTCAGTCGGTACTCGGCTCCAGACAGCCCCTGACACAGCGGGTCTGTTGCTTGAACTCCATGGGGTAGTCATGGCTGATGCTTCAGAAATGGATTGCCAGGTCTTTCTTCTGAGCACACCTTAGTCGGGCATCACCATGGAAACCATTCTGCTTCATAGAAACAAAAACGGGCAAGTCCCCACTGACCGGTGGATGTTCCGACTGGGGAGTGAGCCCAGCTCTCATGAACTGATTCTCCCACATGATTCCCCTGGGTGAGAATCTACATGCTAAGCCTCTCAGTGATGGAGAAGGGCGATTTGTCTGTGCCAGGGATTGCCTGTCCTCGATGTAGCCCACCCTGAGGACTAGGCCATACCCTGGGTAAACCACTTCCCTGGGACCCGCCCCTCCGCTGCTGGGTGACACAGTGCTGACTGCTGTGGTAAGTGCATGGGACCTTCTGAGAACCATGATCTACGACACACCCTGGTCTCTGCCCCCTTGGGGGATCTACTTTTTGGGGCACCCCCACTTCCCATGTCCAAGTGTACGATGCTTGCTACTCACACTCCCCGCTGTGGAATTTAAACCAACTGTGGCAGTCATGTACTCAAGTGTGAATTTCATGATTGGGAGTGTGGGGTGGACTCTAGCCGTCACTCTGGAGATAGCCAATGAGGCCTCTGTGTGGGCATGGCTTTCTCCTGGGAAGTCTCGCGGTATTTCCTAATTGGAGAAGAGAGACTTGACTCGGTCTCCAAAAGACAATTACTGACAAGAGAAGAAGACACCATGCTGATTGATCCTGATTCCTGGAGGATGGAGGAGCGGGAGAGACCACATGGTCTTGCCCTGATGGAGCCAAACCTTTGGGGCTGGAGAAGCCACATTGAGACTCCTGCCAGTGTTGAGATGCTCGGGAGGCCATGGGGAGAGCCCTGCCAGCACTGAGATGCTTCTATTACTTCTACTGCCACTGGACACAAAAGACTTTGCACTCACGGGCCTGTGATTGTCCTGGTGTCATTGCACATGCTTCATGAGTCGGAGGGAGACTGGTGTCAAACATATCGGCTAATATCAAACTTGTGACCTTGGGCTGGACTGGGGTGGGATGCTTTCTCAATGTCCTATTTCTCTTGTATATAAATCTTTCCCTTATATCCACATGTGTGTCTATGAATTTGTTTCTCTAGTCTACCTGGACTAACACACCAACCAACCAACTATACCACGTCCACTCCTGTGGCATCAAGTCTGACTCCCAGCGACCCTCGGGGCAGAGGAGCCCTGCTCTGTGGCGGGTCCAAAGCTGCCCATCTTCGTGGAAGCAGTCGGCTGTGTCTTTCTCTTTTGGAGTGGCTGATGGGTTCCGATCCCAAACCGTTCCTTGTTGGGCTGCGAATCACACGACCAGCAGTTTGACATGACCAGCTTCTTCTCAGGAGGGTTAGTTACCCTCTTAGAAACCCGCAGGGGCACTTCTACTGAGGGCCGCCGGGAGTGGGCGCCCGCTGGCTGGCAGCGAGTGCTCTGTTGTTCTGTTGTGAGAGGTGGTGCAGCAGGGAATGGCAGGGCTGCTGACAGGTTGGGAGGCTGGCAGGTGGGACACCCCCAGTTCCAGCTGCTTTGCATCAGGAAGACCTCGTGATCTACGTCTGTGAAGATGACGGAAGATGTGGACACCCCATAGGACCGCAGGGCAGCTAAGGACGACAGCCTCGGATGGGGTGTTCGAAGTAGGAGCCATGCAAAGGAACCGGCAGAGAGAGGCGGCTGGGGCAGGCTGACCAGAGCTGGCTCCCTGCCAGGCTCAAGACCCCGGATGGCACCACAGACATTCCCCAATCAATCACTGACCGTGAGTTGCCCCTTGCAGGAAGGGAGGCCCCGCCACCTGGCATGTCCAGGGGCCAGAAAAGCAAGAATGGTTGTACAGAGGGGCAAGCTGCACCCTTGGCAGCTCTGACAATGTAGAGTGGGCACCAGCGGGTGACACCACCCTCATCATTGTCAATCATGAACTTCCCAAGGGGTCCCTGGGGGGTGGGCGCAAGTGTGGACGTGCTCATGTGGCCCCAGCCATGATGGAGGCCGTTTGTTCTCCTCTGTCCATAGCGCCCAGTGGGGACCGTGGTGGTGACAGGCGATGGACTCGAGTGGATGGGGGTGGGGGGTGGGGGATAGAAGTGAGATGAAGTCCCAGGCCCTGATGGTGGGACCCAGGGTCCACTGGCTTCTCTGGACGAAGCCCCGAGACTAGACTCCAGACACAGGAAGTGGATGCATGGTTGTGTGTGAATTCCTGACCCTGCAGGTGGCCTGGTGGAGCCATTAACTTCAAGGCAGGGGCTTCAAACCCATCAGCCGCTCCAAGCAGGAACTCTTCCCGGTGCCTTGATTTTCAGCCAAGCGATGCACAGGTGTGTAAGGGCAAAGAAAACACTGGGCGAGGTCGTCACACACAAAACACTTCACTTTGACAGCCGACGGGCATCACCTCCCCAGGTCCAAAGCTCAGAGGGTTGGGAAGGAAGCAGGGCATGAGTGGTGGGGCATGGGGTGTGTGTGTGTGTCCTGCAGTCCAAGAGATGAGACAAGATGCGGCCACATCGTTGGATCGAAAACCGATGCTCTGTCCTGGAAACCTGCCAGTCCACAAGTTTCAAAAATGCAAACCCTGAGGCGCACTGGTCGGGACTGCCAGGAGTCAGAATGAACTCTGCGGCAGGTGTGCTTTAGAGGCAGTGATTATGCGGAATCATGTAGGGGCTGGGCAGAGAACCCGTTCTCATTAACTGGCACCTGGGAGGCTGACGGCGATGAGGAGAATATTGACGAAGAGCTTGCCATCATGTGACCCCCTCTGTCCTTTGCCCTGGAAGTCCTGGTGGAATGATGGCTACCGTGTTGGACGGCTAACTGCCAGGCCAGCAGTCAGAAACCCCTCATGGCTCTCCAGGATCGAGAGGAGATGTTCGACTCTCATAGATTCACCGCCTCGGAGACTTCCAGGGCCAGCTCATGCCTGTCCCGGCTCTGAATAGGACTTGACTTTCTGGCGAAGAGAGGCGTGCTGGCGGTCCAGGGGTTAGTGCTTGGCTGCTGACCAGTGGTTAGAAGGTAGAGGCAGAGGAGGCAGTCTGTGCTTGGGATGAGGACAACCCTGGAAACCAAGTCCTCCTTGGACCAGCAGACTCACTCTGAGTCAAAACGGATGAAGGCCGATGCTCATTACTTAAAAAATAGTTTTATGGATAGCCCCAGGAAGGTCACTGCGAGTCTCCCATAGAAGAGGTCCAAGCCCACCCACCGCCACCCTTTGGGAGGCCACCTTGAATTTACGTGCGGCTGTCCCTGATGAGGGTGCTGGGCTCATGTCCTCTTTGGTTTGATCTTCGAGGTTGTCTTTGCAGCGTGAGAGCACGAAGGGAAGCCGTGGGAAGCTAGGAGGAGAGATTCTGCTGGGGAGTGAACCTCCCAGGGGAAGGGGAAGAGCGAGGGGAGGGGACAGTTCAGTCTGCATGCACTGGCTTCACCCTCCCCTCGGTACGCTTGTCTTGTGCCTGCACGGCAATGGGTAGCCCCTCTGATCTCAGGGACCACGCTGGCCTGTGTGACTGGCTGTGTTTGCACAGGGGCTCCTCGTTCCGTGGACCAGGTGGCTGGTTTTTGCCTCCTTCTCAGCTGCCCCGCATCTGTGTGTGCCTCCCGACTCTCTCCCGGAGTCCCCGGACGTCACCATCCATGCATGGTATGAATTGCATGTCCTCTCGGCCGCCTGGTTGTTTATCTGCTTGTGTTGCGATGCGTATCTCGGTTGTAAATCGCTTGTACAGACTTTACCGGCTGTGACGTTGTGATGGATGGTCTCCATTCCGACAGAGCAGTGCTGCGTGCGTAGTAACTCCTGGCTACCCGCCCAACTTAATGCAGAGGCGTGGAGGTCCTGGGACCATCATCACCCTCTGCTTCTGGTCCCCGCAGCCACAACCCGAGACCTGTGATGGGACACAGGTGGGGGGCTTCTCCAAGGCCTGATTCCGGCCGGCCCACCGCCACCACAAAACCTCCCCATACTTCTCCCAACCTCTGGGGGTGGCAGGGCTCCAGGCACAGCTGGTGGGGGCAGACCTGTGACATGGAGTCCCATTGGGGTCATTTGTTGGACGTGTCTGTGTCTTCATAGGCAAGGGTGGTGAGGACCTGTCCTGGGAGGCAGGGGCTTTGGAGCTGGCCAGCTCTCTGCCAAAGCCCAATTTGGGCAGTGGGGGGTGGGGGATCAGGTGGATCTTGGGGTGACAGAAGTGGGCTGAGCTGAATTGTGTGAAGAAGGGAGTGTTCTGATTGCCCATTTTGAGATCTTCTCTTGAGGTCTTTTTACGCATTTGTTTTTCTCTTGCTGGTTGGGGCGGGCAGTTCTCCGGGCACCCTGGAGGGGGTTTCTGCAAAGGACGGTGTGGCGTTTGTTTTGCTTTGCTTTAGGTTTTGCGCTCTTAAAAACAAGCCGGATGGACCTTCGCATTGCGGTTCCTGCTCTGTGTGTCCTGCCTAAGAAAGTTCGTGGGGGAAAGGGAGGGGCTTTCTGCTCCCTTCAAGATTTATAGCCGTGGGAGCACACGGGGCCAAGTCTACCCTGTCCTGGAGGGCTCCTACACGCTGGAACCGACTCAGTGACAGTGAGCTGTAGGAACACGTCGAACTCACTGCCTTGACGTCAAATCTGAGTGACAGTGCTCTTATGGGACTGAGTAGAACTGGACAACTCCCTGCTGGCTTTCCAAGTCTGGGCATCTTAGAAGGCTTCATCTTTCTCCCTTGGGATATGGGGTTATCCAGGGGCTGCTACTTGCAGGCTAAAGGCAAGGCTTTCTAGTTCCTGCAAAGACTTATCTTGGAAACCCACAGGGGCCATTCTATGCTGCCTTATAGGCTCGCATTGAGTCAGAATCAACTTGATCACAGAGAGCTTGAATTCGGTCTGGACCTTGTGGTTAGAGGTCCAGTATGTAAGTCACTAGGCCACCAGCAAAACACTGGGCGACCAGAAAGAAGGATTGACGTTGGCACTGCCACAAGGGACTCAAATGGCAACGGCAGTGACAATGGCGCCAGACCCACCAGGTTTTGTTCTTTCATGGTAAGGTCCCTCTGGGTGGGACCAAGTAATGACCCCTAATCACAGGAGCATGGGAAGCACTCCCTCGTCTGTGCTAGGAAACGTGGAAGATGGCTATGTGGTCAACTGACTGGGGGAGATTCATATGTGTGCTCCTTCCAGGCAAGGATGGCAAGGCTTTGTCCTACCTACTGTGGACATATTGTGAGGAGAAAACAGTCCACGGAGGAGGACAGTATGTGTCATAAAGAGGAGGGGTGATGAAAAAGAGGAAGATCCTTGATGAGACGGATTGACCCCTCAGTGGTTGCAGCACTGGGCTCAGGCACGGGAGGCAGGGAGGTGAGAAGGGCACAGGACGGTGCCCTGTTTCATTCTGTGCTGCTCAGGAGGAGTGGGAAGCCTTCCCGGGCTGCCACCTGGAAGCTTTCTACCTTGGCCTTTCGCATCTGGGAAGGTAATTCACCCAGAAGTGACTTGGTCCCATTCTCATTTATTTATTGTGCATTGGTGGTGGGGGTTTCCATTTCAGACCACTGGGTCTCAATAGCATTTATTAAACAGATGGCCTTGCAGTTTCACCTTTGTCACAGCCCGGCGACTTCATGGGTGCCCTGGTGGTGCAGTGGGTTAAGAGCTGGGCCGTTCACCCCAAGGTGAACAGTTGGAAACTACCAACTACTTCCCCAGAGAAACAAGAGGCTTTCTGCCCCCCACAAAGACTTACAGCTTCAGAAATCCCCAGGGGTTGTTCCACTTCTCCCACTAGGAGTCTGAATTGATTGGATGCTGTGAGATTTTTTTTAAAAATAGAGGGTTGAATCTTTTTCTGGACTCTTATCTCTTATTCTACTTACATGGATCTTTTTCCCTATCCATTTACAATATCGTGCCATCTTCATTACTGTGATCTGGGTGCTCTGTAATCTAAATTCTTCAACTCTGTTCCCAGGCATGATTGCTTCTTCATTTTGGCCCTTGCATTTCCATATAAACTGTAGAATCAGCTGCCAATTTCTACCGAAAAACCATCTGGGCTTTGGTACCATTTTAAATCTCTGCATCAATTTAGTGATAATGGACAGCATTACAGTATTGAATTTTAGCAGCATACCATATTTTTCATATAGAATGTCCCCTCCATCCATCACACACCTACACATGCACAGAATGAGCACAGGACTCCCAGGCACGAATGCCTGGGAGGCTGCACAGTTTACATAAACCCATGCAATGCACATTTTACTTGCATAAGAATAAGGTATGGATGTAATTATGTGTGTTTGCTTCTCTTCCTGAATAATTTTTATATTAAATACTTTTATTGGGGGTTCTTACACTTCCCATCATACTCCATATATTCATCCATTGTGTCAAGCACATTTGTACATATGCTGCCATCATCATTTTCAAAGCATTTTCTTTCTACTTGAGCCCTTGATATCAGTTCCTAATATTCTCCCTTCCCCCTCCCCCCCAAACCCTTGACAAGTTACAGATGATTATTTTCATATCGTCCATTGTCCTCTGTCTCCCTTTACCCATTTTAGCATTGTTTGTCCTCCTCAGAGGGAGTTATGTATTGATCCTTCTGATTAATTGCTCCTTTCTCCCCTCACCTTCCCCTATCCTCTCAGTATCTCTAATCTCATTGTTGGCCCTGAGGGCTTTGTCTATCCTGAATCCCATGTGTTGCAGGCTCTTTTCTGTAGCAATGTGCATGTTCTGGTCTAATGTGATTTGTCAGGCAGAATTCAGGTCATGATAGTGAGGGAAGGAAGGAAGCACTAAAGAGCTAGAGGATAGTTGTGTGTTTCATCGGTGCTATACAGCATCCGGACTGGCTCATCTCTTCCCTGTGATTCCTCTGTGAGGGGGTGTCCAATGGTCTATAGAAGGGCAATGAGTCTCCACTCCATGCCCACCCCCCCACCCATTCACATTTTGGATGATTTTGTTCTGGGACTCTGATGCCTGATCCCTGATCCCATCAACACCTCATGATCATACAGACTGGTGTGCTTCTTCCATGTGGGCTTTGTTACTTCTGAGCTAGATGACTGGTTGTTTACCTTCAAGCCTTTAAGACCCCAGATACTATATCTTTTGATAGCCAGGCACCATCAGCTTTCTTCATCACATTTGCTTATGCATCCTCTTTGTCTTCAGTGATGTGTCAGGTAGGTGAGTATCACAGGATGCTGGATTATTAGAACAAAGTACTCATGTTGAGGGAGTACTTGGGTGGAAGCTCAGTGTCCGTCTGCAACCTTAATTATTAACCTATAGATATAGGTACATAGATCTGGTCCCCTCTTGTTATATAAAAACATATTTACATATGTACATGCTGGTATTTAGACCTCTATAAATGTCCTTTGCCTCCTTGTTCTTTCCTCTATTTCCTTTTACTTTCCTCTTGTCTCACCATCGTGTTTGGCCCTCATTTGGATTTAGTAATTCTTTGCTGCTACATTTCCTTTGATTAAGTCCCACAAGGCATCCTCTGGCCTTCTGTCCATTGTTTTTAGTTCACTTGTTCCCTTGTCCCTGGGTTAGTTTCCACCCCACTCCCACATCCTCAGAACCATCAGTTCCATTGTTTTTACTTCTGAATTGTTTATCCCACCTAAATTGTAGTTTATCTCACCTACCTGTCTCTAATGCAGAGACTTAATAAGTGCAAAAACCAGGCAAAGCCAAACAAAACAACAAAGGAAGTCAAAGCTAACAAAAATAACAACAAAACAAAATAAAACCAAAATACCAACAAAAAGAAAGCCACTGACAAAAATGGAAAAGCCTACAAAAAACATTTCCATTGTGCATTTGTCCTGCCTGTCGCACGTTCTTCCTTCTTGGCTTCTTTCCGGTGGGTTGTCTTTTGTGGGATTTTCTCCTCTTTGTTCATTGGCTATATGTTCTTGCATGACCCCAGCGGGAGTAATTCAGCGTGCAATTGTTGAGTTAGTGCAGACCTGGTGAGCTAGTGCCATTTGCATTTTCCAGGCTTTAACATCCTTGATGCTACACATCCCCTCTTGCGTGTTCCCTTCTTATGGACCCTACGACCTGCTTGAGTCTTGTGTAAGATGTGAGCGGCACACAACAACATTCTTACAGTTCTTGAATTCAGGTCAGTGGCGATTTGAATTCGCCAGCAGCCCCCCGACCCCCAACCCCGCCCGTGCCCTTTCTCTTTCTATGGTGTTAGTCTTCTATGTCCCTTTGCCCTAGAACTTTGATCCCCAGATGCTAGTGCACTGAACGGGTTTCTGACGATTCTAAATAATTGTTTTCAAAAACACTTCATCCTGCTTTGGGATTGTCCCTGGCAGGAGTGTGAAAACCCACAAACTAGCTTCCCATTGCTGGACCCGGCTCGCTGCTACCCAGTGTTGAAAGTTCTGTTGGCCAGAACACTCTTTCGGCTCTCTGTGGGCTCCCCCTCAGTCTCCCTTGCTGTCAGCCAGTTCTGGACATCCCTTGGTCCTCATCTTTGTAGTTTGCAACCCCTCCCCCACCCCCTAACTTATAAGAAATGGAACCCAGAGATAATGGAATTTTCCCACAAACCTTTTTGAATTTCCCTTATCTAGGTTAAAGAGTCCCCAACATTTATCCATATATGCTAAACAGTGCCCAACATTGATACACAGAGCACGCCAGGCTAGTCCCCCAGCTGCCGTCATGGCTCCCGTCATGTCCGCCATGTTCCCAGGCTCCCGTCATGTCCCCCACGGTCACTACCCCACTGCCATTGAGGTGATTCTGGCTCCTTGCGGCCGGTGATACCCCCCAGTCCCCGGTTAGAGCAGCCGTCACTCACTCATCGGAAATCGTCAGCGGGTTGTCTGTGGTTCCCCTGCAGGCATTGGGTGGAGAATGATGTCAAGTCGGGCAGGATTTCACCAGAGACTCAGACGTGACCCACGCTGTTGAGAGTGGAGAAGCTCTGGATAGGCGGGTGGGGAGTTGGTGGAGCCAGCCCCCGGAGAGCCCTGGATTATTTATAAAACACCCGAGAAGCACCTGCACCGCTTCTGCAGTGAAGTTCAATGTTTTCCGTGATGGAACCTTATTACTTCTAATCCCCCTTGCACCAGCTGTGAGGCCTATTTATACCTCGGGATCTGTGGCTGCCTTTATACTGTTTATGGCCTAGCTGACTTACATCTCTCCCGGGAATATCAGGTGGACAAGCTGAGGAATATTGCTTTGGCAGAATGTAACTCAAGTGTCTGGGGCGCTTTCCAGGTTGGGGCGGGTTCGTAACGGTCTGCGAGGCACCGAGCTGTGCTGGAAAGAGAAATGACGTTGAGGTCGGGGCTCTGGGTGACCTTGTCCCTGCTTCTCCACATGAGCCAGATGTGCTAGAGTCATGAAGGGGGCCCGGGCTCCTTTCCCAGCACCCTGTTGTTGGTAGAAGGTACAGAGATCAAGAGCATGGCCTTGGAATGAGCCAGCATCTTATTTAATAGGACATGGCAGAGGTCTGCCGTTTGAGGTGGAAAGCTGTGAAGGCACGCTGCAAGGGCAGGGGTCCAGGGAAAGAGGCTGATGCCTTGGGGCTGTCATCTGGAAGGGGGAGCTGGCCACCTGTGCCTCAGCTTCCAGGGCCCCACGTGCCCATGGTATGCACTGGACACCCAGCAAAGGGGTGGGTGGCTTCCTCATTGCTTAGAGTGTGGACGGATAGGAAGACTCCAGATACAGTGAGATTTTGGGGTGCAGGGGAATCAGGCCCTTTGGCTTACGTTGGAAGAAGGTGGATGGTGGGGCTGTGGGCTAAGCATCACTGGTTCAAACCCACCAGCCACTCCATGGGAGCAAGGCGAGGCTGTCCATTCCCACAAGGCTGTCAGCCTCGGACCCCCTGTGGAGCAATTCTGCTAGGCGGGCCCATCAAGTTGAATCTGACTCATGCTCCCCAGGAGAACGGGCTGCCCTGTTGTCCGGAGTCATTTGTCAGGCCTGTCTTCTGCTGCATCGCTGGGCGCAAGCCGCCAGTCTCCAGGTGAGCAAAGTGCTAGGGCACGCAGGCTCCCCGAGGCAGGGATCTCTGGCTAAAGGGGAGAGTTACGCAATCCGTTTTCGGTCTTGTTTCCCTTCCACAGTGTTCTCGGGACAGACAACAGTCACAATGGTTAGAATAATGGGAAGATTTATCGATCACGCAGAGAAGCCTGCATCTGCAGCGTGGGCGAGATGCATTGATTACCCATCTGGCATGTCAGGACATTAGCTCACACGACCCTCACCAAAACCTAGCGACAGTTCTGGTCCCCATTTTACCCACAAGAAGATGGCACTTAGCCAACAGGAGGCAGTTCCAGAGACACTGCACCGTGTGTTCCTGCTATCCCGCTATGCACAAACGCTCTTGCACATGCACACACAACACTTACACTCACATGTAAGCACACACACTCACATACACAGCATGCACCTGCACACGCACACTATTCACACTCATGTACACGCATACACACCTGTGCACATATTTAATTCACACCCACATGAATTCACTTATGCATATACACACCTGCACACATACATATTTGCATTCATACACCCATGTATTCACACATATACACTTATACATATGCATATATGCATATGCACATGCACACATGAGCACTAATATGCACACACATTCACATGCATGCACCCATATCTGCTCATGCACAATTACATGCAAACACCCATGCAATCATGCGTATACAGATAAATGCACATGCACACATATGTGTACACACACACTAATATGGCCATGTACTCACACATGCACAAGTGTGCATACAATCATGCACTTGTGCATATATGCACAGGCACATTATATATGAGCATACTCATATGCACACATCCATGAGTACACATTCATGGTTTGCGTGCACACACACACACACACACACACACACCTGCCACCATGAGGAGCCAAGACTGAGTGCTAGCAGCCCCCTCCAGAAGCTGGTGTCAAAGCAAAGTAAGTACCCGGACTCAGTGAGTTCAGTCACCCTTTCTCCTCCCCCCTCCCACCACACCGAATGTTTTGTTGACAAGCTGCAATCCTCTTGTATGACTCCCTACAGCATGACGGCCTTCCTCACCTCAGCTTGTCGGGGTTCAGAAGCTCATTGGTCATGTTACTCTGAGTTAATTGCCTCCTGGGGTGGCATCTCCTGGCTGAGCATCACCAAGCACTAAATCACTCTCGGAGTCCCTCTGGCATGAGGGTGCTTTCTGCCTGGCTTGGTGTTGTTCAGCACTAAATCATGTCTCATGTCTCATCCTGAGGAGGAAAGGTTGGTTTTCTCACACATGTAATTTATCGTCCTGAGTGGGGGAGGGAAAAGCACTGTGTGTGTGTGTGTGTGTGTGTGTGTGTGTGAGATAAAGTGTGTGTCATGACCTGCCTTCCTACTTCTTCAGCTTGATGGGCTGCTAAATTAAGATGAGGATGATGATGACAGCAACAAAGGAAGTAACAAAGCCGTACCAATACTCACTCTTCTGAGAGAAGCAAACGAAACCCCTTACACTTTAGAGACTTTCTTCCAATCACCCAGAGAAATGATCAGGGAAGGGGCTAATTAGACGGCAGTCAGGTTCAGAGAGCTGCAGCCTTTTGGCCAGCTGCCTGTCTCCCATCAGCAGAGGTGGAACAGCAACTCTGGGGTGGGAAGACTGCAGATAAACCTGTGTGTGAATCCCAAGCCTGCTACTGACTGGCTGGAATAACTAGGATCCGAGATGGGTCATCCTAAGCTCAACCTCCTCTTATGGTTCTTTAGGGGAGGGAGTGAATCCTCTCTCCCCAACCCCTCACAGGTGGTCCGTGCTCACCTCTCCCAGGTAATCCACCCGCACACTAGATCTGGACAGTGAGGTGGATGGAGGGGTAACAATTTCCAGTCAAAACTCTCACAAAAATTGACCTGGCTTTCTGAGAAGAATGAGCAATTTTGTGGTGGAGAAGGACTCTGGTCCACCTTTCCTGGGCATTTTTCTGCTAGAGCTTTGGCTAACTTTCTTAAAACGCCCACGATAATAAGCAAATATCTATCCTTTGGCCCTCCAGGAAATCAAAAAGCGAAATGCCTTAAGCACACTACCCAAACACTGTTGTCATGACCTTTGTTCTTCATCAGCCCACTTTTGCTTTAACAGGACCTGTTCCACCTCTTTGTAATCACTATAGTCGTTGCTTCGATTATGCCTTGTCTGCAAGATGGTCCTGGTGACAGCATCTTTCATCTGCCTGTTACAGCTCTCCCAAAGAATGCTTCAGGATCTTGATTCCACTTGTTTAAAATTTCCACATTAAGCTCCATTCACCTGGATGCAACAATTTTGGCACCATTGAGCGGACAGTTTGCTCGACTCTAGTTTTTCGGTCAGAATTGTATACGATGGACCACTTGGTGTTGGCAATTGTTTCCGCCATCAGTCATCAGCCCTCTTTAATTAAAGCATCCATATGAGTGGTACTTGTCCCCTTGAGAGTTACTTTGGTGGTCTCTTGCTGCTTTACCACCATCTTGTTCCTCCTGAATATGAGCTTTCCGTTTGTAAACTGTCAGTTTCTTTGGAGGATTGTAACTGTCTTCTAAAATATCAGAGATTTCGCCGTTCTTCCACTCAAGCATTCCCATAATTTGATGTTTGTTTCTTGTTTCAATTTTAACAGAAATCATGTTTCTCTGATGGGGACTCTTTTCAAAAGCATAGCAAGCTAGATTCCATTTTGACATGTTATAAAAAGTTAGTAATGTATGTCTTTTGGTGCATGAGATTTTGAAATCCATGAAAAGTTTTTTCAGAAGGTGCACTTCCATGAACTTTTTGAAGATACTATATATATATATGTGTGTGTGTGTGTGTGTGTGTGTGTGTGTGTGTGTGTTCATAAGCACATACATCTACTTCAAAAAACTTCATGGGAAAAATATCGTTGGTAACATATCTATTCAAGCCCTTTCCAGGTTCTGCTTTTGAGGATATTGAAGATACATTATATAAAGCGGGCCCGTCGATGAGATTCTGGAATAGGTACCAAAGTTCATTAAGAACCCAATGGATACTGTAAGCATGGTGTTGACAATACCTGGCATACTGTAGCATCAGAAACACTATGACGTTCACCAGGAATGGATGCATGCAGGGCAGACCCTACATTGTGGTGACACAGTAGCTTTGTTGCATGGATTGCTTGAGGAACATTGATGGTTGCAATAATTAATGTGCTGGCTGGGCTCTGTTGATGACTTTGGAAGGATTTTACACAGCAAATAGAGGAGCTCAAATCTGTATCCAACTTATGGTACCATGTAAGTGGGAGTGGTCCTGGTGCCCCTAAATCCGGCAGTGGTAGAAAGACCGTAGGCAATCAAACCCCAAACTTCTTTGTAAAGATGGCAGAACTGCAGAAGAGGCTGTGCACACAGTCAGAGTTTTCAGAAGGAAAAAGATAAGATCCTGAAACCTGGCATTTGAGTGAAGGGTGTCAGTCCCATAAGCCTCTGGTTTCTCTGACTCTTCCAGACCGATAGAAGCAACTGTCCTCCCCCTGGTTAAGAGATGAAGCCTCGTGAAGAAAATCACATAGATCTCGCAACTGAGGCAGGACTCTTGGATAGTGATGCTTGTCCCTCTCAGAGGCGGCCCCTCTTTCCCCAGTTGTCTCCTGATCCCGAGAGTCAGGCTTCAGCATATGCCCTATGCAGCAGTAATCAAATAAAATTATACATATATCAACTCTAGATCTATATTATCTCTCTGCTATATATTGACTACCGTGTATGTGTGTGTGTGTGTGTGTGTGTGTGTGTGTGTGTGTGTGTGTGTACTTACTATATCCACGTGGCCCTTGGGAGAAAAAAGTTCCCCACCCCTGCTTGTTCTCTGATGCAGACTTTTTGGTTCCCCTTGCCACCAGCTGCTGCAGAAGAAGGGAGCCTGGGGTGGTTCTACTCTGTGCTGTGTTGAGTGTGGCCCTGAGAGACCAGTGAGAGAGTGCTTTCGAGGAAGTGAGACTAGAGGAACAAAGGTTTCCGACCAGAAAAGGTGGAAGAATCAAGATGGAGACACTGTTCAGAGACGTGAGATGTAATATCCTGGCAAAGAACACCTAGGAGACCACCCTAATCTCTTGTTGGGAGAACTCCCTGAGATTTGGGGTTCATCCTGGCTGGGTCGGACAACCTTATCAGAGAAGTGAGGAGGGGCTCAGAAGGCGTGGGGAGATGGGGCCGGCAGGACGGATTTGCTGTGTGAGACCGGAACACACTCCGTCTGAGAGGGTCCCAGGACAGGTTCTTCATGAAGCAACGAGGAATCCGCTGCTGAGGGAGCCTGGCATCTTTGCGGAGCTGGGTGTGTCAGGGACGGGCTGCCATCCGAGAGGATGTTCTGTGAGGCAGGATGTGTGCTGGCAGGAGCCGGGTGTCAAGGTGTCACCATCAGAGTCTGGGGACAGACTTATTTACCTAAAGAGACGACGACGACGATGATGATGACGATGGCGAGGCCAGTGGAACAACCGGAGCAGGTTCCCAGGGGCCGCCAGGATCCTGCTGCTTGACTTAAGAGTTGGGAGCGAGTGGGTAGGGGGCAGGGGGAAGTCAGCCTTCCTGAATGGTCAGCCGCACCCCTCTGCTAGGCAGCTCTCAGACTCAGAGGGGACGCTGAGTGCTCCTGTGGAAGCAACTGGTGGCACACACGCATGCAGAGCAGCCCCACCAACTTCCTGGAGGGCATGTGGTCATTCCCTGGGGGGCTGGATGCCACCGAGTTGATGCCAGCGCACAGAACCCTCTAGGACAGGGTAGAACTGCCCACAGCTTCTGACATGGTCACATTGACAAGAGTAGAAAGTCTTGTCTTCCCGCCCACCCCCCCCCACCCCCCCAACCCCCAAGAGTGGCTCATGTCTCGGCCTGGGAGGCAGGGAAGTGTCTGACCAAAGATAGTAAGCTAATCTTTAAGGTGCTCGTTGTGTATGCCCCGAGCACGATGTGCTAAATATCCACATGGCCTTTAGCTGGAAAAAGATTCCCCACTCCTGTACACAACAAGCTGCAAAACCCAGATTTTTCAAAGCCCCTGCCAAGCCCTGCTCCAGACGGAAGACAGCGGAAGAGACTGGTTGGGGCAGTTCTGGTCTGTTCTACAGGTGCCTGTGAGTTGGAATCAGTTTCATAGCACATACCACCAACCTCTACCCATAACCACCACCACCACCACCACCACCACCACCACCACCACCACCACCACCACCACCACCACCACTCTTATCCCAATCCATCCATCCATCCATTGTCAAGCACATTTGTTTCCCTCATCATTCTCAAAAACATTTGTTTTCTACTTAAGCCCTTGGTATCAGCTCCTCCCTCTCCACACACCCCTCTCTCATGAGCCTTTGATAATTTATAAATTATTATTTTGTCATGTCTTACACAGCTCCCTTTACCCACTTTTCTGCTGTTCATCCCCCAGGGAGGAGGTTATATGCACCTCACCTTTCCTCCCAATATCGCTACTCTCACCACTGGTTCTGAACGGATCATCTATCCTGGATTCCCTGTGTTTCTCATTCCTATTTGTACCAGTGGATATACTCTGATCTAGCCAGATTTGTAAGGTTGAATTGGGATCATGATATTGGGTACCGGGGTTGGGGGGAAGAAGCATTGAAGAACTAGAGGAAAGTTGTGTGTTTCCTCATTGCTACACTGCACCCTGACTGTCTCGTCTCCTCCCCACAACCCTTCTGTAAGGGGGATGTCCCATTACCTACAGATGAGCTTAATTTTTTTGTTCTTTGATGCCTGATACCTTATCATTTGATACCTTGTGGTCACACAGGCCAGTGTGCTTTTTTCCATGTGGGCTTTGTTGCTTCTGAGCTAGATGGGCACTTGTGTATTGTCAAGCCTTTAAGACCCCAGACACTATATCTTTTGATAGCTGGGTACCATCAGCTTTCTTCACCACATTTCCTTATGCACACATTTGTCTTTGGTTAATATGTCAGGAAGGTGAGCATCATGGAATGCCAATTTAATAGAACAAAGTGTTTTTGCATTCAGGAATTACTTGAGTGGGGGCCCAATGTTCACCTGTTGCCTTAATACTAGCCCTATAAATATATGCAGATAGATCTCTTTCCCTCAACAACTTCTCCATGTATAATTCAGCACAATTGATGATACTCTTTGTGTTGCACACCCATTATCGATAACCTTTTCCAAATTATTCTACCACCATGAACATAAGCTCAATGAGCCCCTCTGTTTTGTCCTCTGTCACCATGTGTGCATTTTCTAGAATAGAACCAGGCACATAGTTAAAAAAAAATCCAAACAAGCCAAACCTCAAGTCTGCTTGACTGCATGAGACCCTCGGGATGGTGTAGAAATGTCCCATAGGGTTTCTAAGGCTGTAACTTTTTAGGGAAGCACACGGCCTCTTCTCTCTCCTTCAGAGTGACTGGAAGGTTCCAATGGCTGAACTCTCAGCAGGCAGCCAACTGCTTTAACCACTGTGCCACCAGGGCACATAAGAGATGCTCCCCCACCCCCGACATCTATTTGTTGAATGAATGAATAACGCATGCACCTATCAGATCCTTTATGTGAGCTTCCTAGAAGTACATTTCATGAGGAGTGGATCATTCCACAGCTTGGAATTGGTTTTGGGCTTCTAGTGATTCAATTGTCTTCTGTCTTATCATATTTTCCTTTTTTCCCAGTTGAGGGTCCTCTGTTGGTAATGAGCTCTCTAGATCAAGAAATGAAACACAGATCAGAAGAAACCATTGGGTGAGTTTTCTCAATGCTGTGTAGTTTTCTGACAGACATCGTAGGCGTCTCTGTTGGGGAGAGACTTGTTTATTGCTCAGTGGGCACATTCTTCAGCTTTCTGATTTGTGATTCTCCTGTTGGTTTTATGTTGAGAAAGTCCTCCTTCCTTCCTCCACAGAGCAATAAATACCCTAATGTTTGCATCTCCTTTCTCTCAGCCTATAAATCATTCATCCAAATGGGATTTACCCTGCTGTATGTTGGTGAGCATCTAAATTTGATGTATCCTTTGAGCAAAAGTCATTCTTTTACACCGTGTCTTGAATAATCTATTCTCTGCCCACCATTTATTTGTTATAGTTCCTTGATCAGATCTTAAATCTTAGAACTATGAGGGTCTGTGGTGATGTATCTGCTCTGTTTCACCAATGTGACTGCCCGGACTACTCAGTTACATGATAATGGACTTCTTCTGTTTTTATAAAATCTGATGTCTCGATTGCACTGCAACTGACATCACATAAAATTTCATATTTTGAAAGCCGGCCATTCACAGAATTGTGCAACCATCTCATTTTGGAACATTTTTGGAACATCTACTCTTTCCCCAAAGGTGCCCTAGACTCATTAAGCAGACAGTTCCCTTTACCCATGGAAGAAGGACACCTAGATTGCTCCTGAGAAGCCAGGATTGGGGGTGGGGGGCGGGGGGTGGGCGGTGGAGCTCATCTCATGCACTTGAGACACATCCTCAGGAGAGGCAAGTCCCTAGAGCGGGACGTCCTGCTTGGAGGGTCAGAAGGAGAAGCCCCTCAGTGAGAGAGGTGGGCACAGAGGCGGCCACAATGGGCTGCGCCTCAGCAGAGCTGGTGAGGATGGAGGAGGGGGAGGTGGGGTTTTGTCCTGCTGTGTGTCTGCTCGGCAAGGCGGACAAGGCGACTCCATGCCACCTGAGAGCAACAGTGACGACCCCATCCCCCCTCCTGCCAAGTCCCTTGACGCCACGCATCTACTTCTCATTTCAATGGCGTTCCCTAGTTTGAATTTTAATGGGACCGTAGCCGATGGGACGACCTTTGTTCACCTGAGTTTCTGAGGAGACAGGGGCTCTAATAATGTTGCTCAAAGAATAAAGGTCCACTGGTAGCTGCGAATTGAAGTCACGAGGGTGTTTTACTCAGGACGGGCCCCGGCGACGCAGTGGTTAAGTGGTTGCAAACTGAGAGGTGAGTGGTTCGAATCCACTGGTCACTCTACAGGAGGAAGCTGTGGCAGTATCCTCCCCAAAGGGTGGACTTGGAACCTCCTCTGTCCTGTAGGAGTGCTGGGAGCTGACCTGAAGGCAAAGGGTTGGTTTTTATTGAGGGGCAGAGGATGCTTAATCAGAGCAGTGAATAATGGAGAATGTTTGGATTAAACCAAAGTCCCAGAAACTGTGGCAAGAACTTAGCCTTTTCAGTCAGTCACAATGACCTTTGTTATATAGACACACAAATACTTTATCTTCCAGCCTCCATCCAAAAAGAGACATTCCAACTAAGCCAATGAAGCCACCATACAAACAATATTGCTGGCTGTGCAGTGTGGTTATTCTGGTTTGAGGGGTTGTTATCATCGCTGCGAGGTGCTGCAGAGTGGGTTCCAACTCATAAGCGACCTCACAGACAACAGAAAGAAACCCTGCTTGATCCGCCACCACCCTCACAACCACTGCCTTATTTAAGTCTCTTGAGGCAGCCACTGTGTCCAATCATCTCCTGGAGGGCCTTCATTTTTCACCAGCCCTCTACTTAATGGAGCATGATATTCTTCCCTGGGGACTGGTCTCTCCTGACCACAGGCCCCAAGTAAGTGGAGGTACCATAACCATTTCTGCACTGCCCGCTGTGATATGACTTTAGGTCATGGTTTTATTTCTCTGTAAAAATGTCATCTATTCAACAAATTAGGATTTGTAGAGGCACTGATTAAGCAATGAAGCTACCATGGCTTTTAACGGCAGCACATATTCTCAAAATAAGAGCAAAGACCTGTGGGCTATAGTTTCAGATTAAGATACAATGTTTACACCTGGAAATTGGAAAATAAACAAAAATGTAACTGAAGTATACTGCCTTGAGCTTCTCAGAGCAAGGAAATGCTAAAAATGTGCAGTATAAATATTTGAAAGTGTTGCTATGCTTCTGTAAGTCTCTGGTGGAGAGAGATCCATTGTGGCAAACAGGTTCCTATGTATAAAAACTATCCTGTTGCTCATGAGTTCCCATGTATCCTTTATTCCTATAGCCAACATTTGTTTAACAGTTTGATTTGCAGTCTAGGTTGTCTAATCCAATGACTTCCCCCTCTTGTGCTGGCTTGTTAGTTGTAATGATGCTAGAAGCTTTGCCTCGGACATGCAAATGATGACAGGGTCACCCATGGTAGACAGGTCCCATCAGAGCTTCCAGATGAAGATAGACTGGGAAGCAAGACCTGGCTCTGTACTGCCCAATACCAACCAGTGGAAATCATGAGGAATAACACCCCAATACATGGTCAGGTAGAGAGTGTTGGAAGATGAGATGAATTGATTATGACATTGACACAGGACTGATAGTGCTTTATCCTGATGGCACGGATTTGATCACAACGGACTATAACAACACCCCAATCATGGTAAATAAGAGGCACTGAAAAACCACCCAACCATCCACTCACCCACTCACCCAACCATCCACCAAACTAAACTCCCATTGAGTCAGTTTTGACAGACATTGCTCATCAAATTCCCATCTCTTTCCCATTGAGCTGGCCTGGCCACACAGCTGTTGGGTAGTAAGAGAGACTGAAGTTGGCATGTGAACCCTAATGTTTGGCCATCCCATAGTTGGAGTCTAGGTCTTCATCTTTCCTGTCAACATGGATTCTGGAAAGGCAAGGACCAATGAAGAGAAGCCAAAGTTGGACAAGTCCTTCTCCCACATTACCAAGCATGGCTCCCTGTCCATTTTGCATGCTGGCTTCAAACACATCACTTGATATTTCTGGGTTGATGGAACTACATGCCTACGAAGTTAGGGATGGTTGTCTCCCTCACGGGGCCTTCATGAGCTCCAGTGGAGAAATGTATCTTTCACATGGCAAATGGAGGTGCATTGATGAGGCTTTGCAACAACACAGCGCTCCCTAGCCTTGAGAGACTGCCATTAGTCTCTCTCTCTCTCTCTCTCTCTCTCTCTCTCTCTCTCTCTCTTTCTCATTTTTAATGATCAGAGGACTTTGCCTCTTCAACACCAAGTATTTTATTTTAAACACTTCAGATGGAACTCTTTCTGTAATGGGCCGCACACTTACTGATCTTTTAAGCAGAACGCAATAAACATAATTTGATCTTCTGGATGACTCACGGGCATTAAGAAAATTAACTTCGGTAATATGACGGCTCCCGGGGACGTACAGAGGCATGGAGGGATGTGGACGGTGCTCCCGACGGCCTCTGAGTGGCTGAGGCCTTGGTGAGTTCTTGTATCTCCTTTTAATGACTTGGTCCAGCCTTTTCCCATCATCACAACAACCCAAGGCAGGCGGGCCAAAACCTTGAAGTCATCCTTGACTCTGCCCTTGCTCCTACCTACCTCATCAATCCCATTGGCTCCGCATTCAAAGGTATCCAGACCCTGGTTCTTTCCACTCTGGCCCAAGGCACAATCTTTTCTCCCCCGCATGGCCCCCTGCTTCTGGGGCTGCCCACTCCTGTCTGTTCTCAACACAGCATCCAGAGCAATCATGCAAGGGGGTTTCCAAAAGTTCACGGGAAGAGGGGAGAAAAGATCCTGAAATCTCTCCCCTGAACTTTCACGGCCCCCTTGTGGGAGTCCGTTTCTCACACTCTCCTGCTCCACCCACTGTGAGACCCTCAGCTGTCTCCTAGCACACCAGTCCGACTGCTTACCACTGTCCCCGGGGGCCTGCTGGAGAGATGCCTCTCCGGCTCCGTCAGCATCGGCTGTAAGCACCACGTTCATTCTTGTACCCCTACTTGACGCATTCTGTTTCATAGAAGCCTTTAGGGTTTGAAGCAGGAGTCTTGGTGGCACAGCAATTACACAATCAGCTGCTAGCCCAAAGGTCAGTGGTTTGAAGCCACCAGACCACCCAGTGGGAGAAAGATGCAGTGGTCGGTGTCCGTATAAACAGCAGCCAGGAACCCCTCTGGGCAGTGCTACTGCATCCTACAGGGTCGCTGTTGTCGTCAGGAGCCTTCGAAGCGGCTCCACTCACAGAGCCCCCATGGTGGCGGTGAACCAACCTCACCATCGCTCCTGTTATTGTGCCCATCGTTGCCCACCCCTCCACCCCGCATCAGTCCATCTTGTCAAGCACCCCCCTCTCCTTCGCCGTCCCTGTCCTTTTCCAAGCACCATGTCTTTCTCCGGGGACTGCTGGTCTCTCTAGATAACACGTCTGAAGTCTGGGAGATGAGCTCTCACTATCCTCATCACCACGTAGCACGTTGGCCGCGCCTCCCCCCAGACAGGTCTGCTCATCCTTTCGGCGGTCCTCCTACTTCCAATGGCCTCTCCCAGCCCCCGGATTCTGACATGTCAGCCCCTCTCCAGTCTCCCTGTACCCGGTGCCCAACTCTCGCATGAATAGGAGGTGATGAAGAATACCGTGCTGGGCCAGGCATTGTGAGTTGGAGTCCAATCGACGGCAAGAGGCTCCCAGTTCCACTCCAGTGTTGCAACTCCCTGGCTTCGTTCACGGCAGTGTCTTCTCTAACTTGCCAGTGAGTGTGCTGGTATCGCCCTGCACTGTGAGCCACCCCCCTCCCCCGAGGGCTATCAGAGGCTCTTCACCGTCCCTTGGGCCCGGGCAAGATGATACTCTGGAACACTGACTGCAAGACATGTCCTGAGCACACGTAGAACCGTTCCAAGGACATTTCACCCCCAGCATCATTTTCCAACACTGCGGTACGCCTTTTCAGGAGGCCAGCAAAGTGACGAGCCCTGACCTGTCCCATCAGACCTGGTTCTTTGCATGACACTCATTTCCAATTAGCTCAGTGTGAGGTTTCTTTGGAGGACAGAAACACTGCCTAAATGGCACCCCCCTTACTGGGTCATGGTAGACCCTGGAATGCACAAGCCTCCAGGGCCTTAATCTGTGCACCCACAGAGCTCTCAGGGTCTTCTCCCAAAGGCCTGAAAATGGCAGCCAAGGGGGATGGGGGTGGGAATCCCTGGGGACCGAAGGCCACGCTGTTGGCTTTCCTTCACTGATTACTCAAGTAGGAAGTGGCATACTCTTAGCACTGCTGTCCCTGACTCCCTTGGTATGACAGTTTTCAGAGGTGGTCCCGGGATTATAGGAGACCCTTTGGACGATGCCCTCCTCATGTGCTCCATAGAGAGATTCCCCTAGAGTGGACACTCAGACTCATGGTGACTGGTGCCACAGAAAGTGTTTGTGTGTGTTGAGTTTCCGGGGGAAGGGGCAGGACCCACTACCATGAACTGAAATGCCAGACCACTTGGGGGTACTTTATTCATTTTTTTTATCCATGGATTGGTCGAGTCAGTCACCAAGTGCTCCTCAATTGTTTGTTAAGAGCTGAGTCCTGTGCTGGTCAGTGCTCTGACTTGTAGAAATAATGATGGTACATGTTGGCCTGGGTTTCAAGGAGACGCATTCATTCATTCACACCCTGGGTTACAGAATGCATGGCTTTGGGAATCAGGCTCCCTAGATTTGAACATCAGACCAGCTCCATCCCATGAAGGCTGGATCGCCTCAGCACAATCTTTCGTCTCCCTCTGTCCCCTCCACAAAGTGGGGATTTTCATAGCACCCAGCTCACGGCAATCTTCCAACGTGTGTCTGCCACACGGTAGCTCTGTTTCATCCTACAGTTTGAATGAAAGCTCCGTTGATTCCAGTCCCGTGTGAACCCAGGTGATGGAGTGGGAGAGGGATGTGGATTTAATCCCTGTTTCATGAAGGAGACTGGTGTCTCATGGGAACATGTGCTTCTCTGTGTAGCGGGATTCAAGGAGAGACAGAGCCAGGTACTGGCTGCATGGGTGAAGAGCAATTGTCCTTGAAGGCATATTTGCCACTGTGTCTTTAGGGGAGAGCAGAGTACATAGGATTAGTGGGCACGCAGTAGCTGCTCGCTGAATACATACAAATTCCTTGGAGCTGAGGTCTAAGATGAAAAGGCAGTAAGAACACAGAGAGAGAACTGAGGGAAGATAATTCCCGGAGAAAGCGACAGCGTGTCCAAACGCTCTAGCTGGAGGGGAGGGTGACACTTACCAGGAGTGAAAGGGCACAGTCACCGGCTGCGGAGAAGAGAGGTGGCATGGACGGTGTCAGAAGAGACTGGAGAGGGAACTGGGACCCAGACTGGGGAGGCTGGGTCAAGAAGTGGTTGATGTTCCACGGAGTGCTTTCAAGGAGAGCCACAGGCATTTGTTAGACAGCTCCGCAGATGCGGTGGGAGAAAGTGCGTGGGTGAGAAAGGCCTGGCTCTGAGGCAAAGCAGTGAGCAGTGACGAGGTTGTATTGCAGAAAGATTCAACCCCAGATTCAGAAACGGGTCTGCCCCCATGTCCAGTCTGACTCACAGCGACCCTACAGGACAGAGAAGAATTGCCCCTTTGGGTTTCTGAGACTTGAGCTCTTACAGCAGTAGATTACAGAACAGGCAGTTCAATTCAAACCACTGACCTCGCGGTTCGCAGCTCAATGTGTAAGCCACTGAGCCGGCCAGTGGGGGCTCCGTGTGAAGGCACAGCTTCTGTGCGGGGCGTACCATTCTAACAGAAGAGGGCAAGGAGCCGCCTTGACCATGGGCAGGCTCTTTAAGCATTGTCTTGGAAGTGCATTGTCAATTCCGATCATGTTTTATGTACGAATCACCGGGCTAAGTCATTTAATGTCAAGCGGGTGGGGACTTCCACTCCTCTCCAGGGAAGGGACAGCACGGTCAGGGAATAAACCTTTTATGGGCAAGGGAAGTGCGTCCTCGGGATGGGTTTCCAGACAAAGGATGGTCCTGTCAGTGGAGAGGAAGGGTTCGTACACATGAGATGCTGAAGCGGGAACGGGCAGAGCTCGGTTCTGGGCTGGATTTGAGGATGGAGGGAGAAGAGGTGCTGCGAAGGTCAACCCTGAATGTTCTGGACTTATTGCTCACCACGCACACCCCTTGACCTGGCCATTTCCATGTGCTCCTGCCACCTGCCTCCTGCCCTGTGTGCGTCTCTGTCCCCAAGGGCTTCTGGATGGCAGGGGCTCTGTTGCCTGTGAGAATGCTGGCTTGGGCATGATACAATCCCGGGGTCAGACTTTAATGGTGGACTTGTTTTGAGTTTGCAGATGGGTGCTCCAATTTTCTTGGCCCTACCTTAGGTGGGCGAATTCTGAACTCTGTGTTTCACTTTATTTTCCTCCACTCACTCTAATAATGCCCTTTCCTTTCTTCCTCTCTTTCTTACCCACGTCTCTACAGCCCTTGTCCCTGAAACAACCAGATAAGGTCACTATGATCGAATCCCCTGACGTAGGTTTGTTCTGGGGATAATCAAACTAAGACAAACAGTACCTACTGAGACAGGGGACACTGGAGGGAAATCAGGCTTATGGGGGAAGAGCATGTGTTCCACTGGATGTGTAGAGAGAGTTCTAGAACCTCCATGAGATCTTTGTGGTGACATCAAACTGAGCAAAAGGGACGTTTATCAGTTGGGGAAGGATTATGGGACACATTGGCATTTAGAATGTATTTGGCTCACTGTCTAGTGGAAGGAGACATGCATTTGTTGACAGTTACAATATACTAGGGAAATGTCGCTTTAAAGGTGATGTCTGAAGATGATGGGGGACAGAGGAGACAAACTGACTCAGTCAGGGAAAGGGTGGGGGGATGCAGTTAGTGGAGATTTTTCAGAAACTGATGACTACTGGCTAGAAAAAGAGGATGGGAAGAACATTCTAGATCTTGGGCACAGGTGAGGGGAATGCATGTGCAAAAACTTAATTCCGTATAAAGAAAGGAATACACCTTTGCTTCTCTCAAAGAGTTTAAAATAGAAGTATGCAGTGCAGCGGTTCTCAACTTGTGGGTCACGACCCCTTTGGGGGTTTCTAATGAGCCTTTCACAAGGGCAGCCTAAGACTATTGGAAAACACATATTTCTGACGGTCTTAGGAACTGTGACACTGCTCCTCTATCCTCGGCTGGCCCACCCACCTTCAGATGTGCGGATCTGGTGAGAGAACAGCTCTAAGAACCTTCCCACTGATGTTGGCTTTTTATACATATTGTTGCAAAATGTAGCAATGTAGTTTACTGTTGCCTTATTAAGACTGTTACCCATGCTGCACCATGCTTCCAGACAAAATTTAATTTACTTGTAATTAGAAATAAATATTTCACAATATATAATTACATGTTGTTTTATGATCAGTCACTATGCCTAAAATATGTTCAATTTGTAACAATGAAAATACATCCTGCATATCAGATATTTACGTTATGACTTATGATTGTTGCAAAATGACAATTATGAAGTAGCAATGAAAATGATTTTATGGTTGGGGATCATCACCACATGAGTATGCTAGTCTGGGTAAGCTAGGGAAGCAAATCTACAAAACCTCATATGTATAAGAGATATTTTTATATAAAGTAAAAGTATACATTAAGAAGACACCCAAACCCAGTGCTGTCCAAGTCCATAAGTCCAACTTGAGCCCATGTGTCTGACATCAATCTACAAAGTCTTCTTCGATCACACAAAATACATGCAATGATGCTGACTGCAGGAGGAAAGTCAAATCAGTGAGCGTGTCAGCATCTCACTGCTGGCAGGGGTCCACACGGCTGCTCCAGCACCCAGGACTGCATCAGGGTAGGTCCATGTGGCTTCTCTTCAGGGAAGTCTCACAGGAAGTGAGGCTTGCCCGCTGAAGCAGGGAAACGGCTAAGGCAGCTGCACTCTTGTTGGGCCATCAGAAAGCAAGAGACCTGAGAACTAGAAGGGCGGGGCTCACCGAGTCATTTATCTCTCTGCCCTTCATTTAATCCCATATGTGTTTATCGGCCAGGTTGGCACAATACAACTTAACTATCTCAGTGAGGCACTGTATTAAAGGGTTGAGGCATTAGGAAGGTTGAGAACCACTGTTGTGGAGTATTGGTGTAAGATTACATTTTCAGGTAGAAAAGCCAGGGGATCGCCTTCATGGCCGTAACACGCAGGTAAGGGTGTTGGAGGACAGGTTAATGTCCATCTCCTCCTTCCCCGGACTCTTCAGCAAGTTTGCTGAGTTGCGGAAGGCTAGTGCATCGCTCAGGGGGAATCGAGTGGATGCTCCCGTGCATTCCAGGCCATCTTCTGGCTGCTTCCATGTACAGTCCCATTCTCTAGCACTCTGGCAGGAGTCACCACTGTTAGTCTTCCTGTTGTGATGTGGAGCGTGTGTGTGGTGGAGACAATGGCCGACCCCAGTCCTAAGCTTATGAGCTGTCGGCTCGAGGTCACCTGTCCAGTGGAAAGAGCATGGGGCCTGGGATCACACCACCTGGGGTTCAGTTACAACTCTCCCTAAGGCTGTTGACATTTGCAAAGTAGCTTCACCTTGATGGCCCCGTCCCCCCAAGGTAAGGGGCATGGATGAGTGAGTGGGACTGTTATGTGAGTTAAGTAGGGCATTGAGCCCAGGGAGGTGCTAAATAAATATTAGCTCAAATGAAATGATGGGTCATATGATACTGCTTTTGCTTCGATTCCACTTAAAAATAACTGTGAGGATTTTTACTCTTTTAATAAGACTGCTAAGCTCATTAATGGCCCATGAAATGATATTTTCTTATGGCAACTATCATCTATAAGTGGCACTAAGTGAATGCTTATTGGGTGATTATAAGAAGCACGCTAATTATCAAGAGAAATGTTGAGGAAATTCAGGAGGGTGGTTGAATGAATCATGGCCCATCCATGCAACAGCAATAAATACACTAGACACTCAACTGAGAACCCCATTCTCCCTGGAGAAAATAATAAAAAGCGCTATTTATTCCAACGATCGTTTAACAATTTTTTTGTTTTGCCTTATGAATGTATTCACTTTCGTCAGAGAGAAAGATCGCCTTAAGAAGCAAGGAAAGTCAGGAATGAGGTTGGCATCAGCCAGCTGCTCACTGGCTGCCACGAGCTCTTCCCTGTTGGCTGCTAGTTAAGCTGAATTGATTACTGGGTGAACCGGGCAATGCAGGTCCTCAGGGTGAACACTCTTAACTGGCACGGTTTCACCAGCCAGGCCTTCTAGGATTGTAACTAGGGCTTTGCAATTGGTTCTTCTCTGCTCTGTCATTTCCAGTGAAGTAAAATCAGGATGGCTGGAGAGTTGCAAAGAGGGAGTGCCTGGGATGATAATTATAAGGGGGAAACTAGGGATTGACACCGTGCTAGAGACTCAATTTTTTTTTCTCCTAGAAAACAAAGGCAATGTGCATGTTGCATAGCAACCAAATCTGTTGCCTGACAGGGTCAGAAACAACGGTGACCAGATCAAACATGGTGCCTCACCGAGCTGCTTTGAACATGTTTTATTCTTGATAGTTATCCAACCTCCCACACCGGGTTCTGGGGAGGGCTCACGACACCTCCTGTTCCAGGACTCTGATCTGTCATCTCCCCTGTTCCACTAGTTTCACTTTCTTGGCCACGAGTGAATCAGCTCAAAGCCCCGATGATACCTGATTCCTGGCAAGAAGGAAGTTATCATAGAGTAGATCCCTGGGCTCCACCCCAGAAGAAAGCCTGTCCAAAGGAAGTCTAGCTATAGAACCACTGGGGACCAGTTTGGGCCTCTCTATGATTGTGTGTTAAAATGGGAAGCCCTCAGCTGCTAATTGAATAGTTGATGGTTCAAGCCCAATGTGTAACCATTATCCATTATGCCATCAAGATCCCCAGGGTTCTCTCTCTCTCTCTTCTATCTATCTATCTATCTATCTATCTATCTATCTATCATCATCATCATCATCATCATCATCATCAATTATCTACCTATCTTACGCATGACCCCAAATTGTGTGGTTTCACGCCTGCATCCTGAATCCCTCTCCATCCTTTCACAAGTAGTTCCAGACCCTAGTTTACAGCCATAGCAACTGGGTCTGGAAGGCTCACCGTGGTAAGGGAGACACACCAGAAATGCAGGTTGATTGTAAAGCTGGGTCTTTGGGTCCTGACAAAGTACTACTGAGTCTATGTAAACAGAGCGACTGGGAAGCTGTGCTTGGGAGCCATGCAGCAGGTGGAGAGATAGAGAACTTCTCACTCTCTCACCTGGACCACCAGGTGCCAGGATGAGATGGGAGACACTGAATGGAGAGAGGTGTCACTTGAGGTCCCAGTCCCCAGATCATTGCTCATGAGAGGGCACTTCCACTTTGGCCAGTGAGACTAGATTCTGGGCTCCCCTTGGAGCTGTACTGAGTCCTCTTCTGATGGCCTGTCGAGAGCTCTGGGAGTCAGGAAGGGCTGATGGCCAGGAAAGGAGAGCGGGCTGGGTCCAGGAAAGAGAAATGGGAAGTGGGAGGACTGTGGTGGTGAGTATGACTCTCTGGAGCTACAGGTGGGCAAACCATTAAAAATCAGGCTCTCATTCTGCACAGAAGCAGAACTGGGTGCTTGCACCTTGGGGACAGAGTTTTCTAAAGAGGAGCCCTGGTTACATGGTGGCTATGTGCTGGGCTATGATCTGCAAAGTCAGCAGTTCAAAACCACTGACAACTCAGGAGAGAAGTTGGTGCTTTCTACTCCTGTTACAGTCTTGGAAGCTCACAGGGGCAGTTCTACCCTGTCCTATTGGGATGTTCTAAGCTGGCATAGACTTACAGGCAGTGAGTTTGAGGGAACTTGGGAGGAGGCTAGGAGGAGCCTGGTGATGCCAGGGTTGTTCACCGAGAAGTTGGTGGTTCAGATTCACCTGCCAGCTGCTCTGCCAGAGAAAGGACCCGTTCATCTGGTCCCAGGAAGCTCTCAGCCAAGGGAATCCCATAAGGATGGGCTGCTCAGGCCCCCGAGGCACTGGCAGTCAGATCCACTCAGTGGCACAGACAACCCCACTATGGAGGAAAATCAGGACACTGTTTCTCTAACTATGATGCCTCCAGGACCTGTTGGGAAGAAATAGAAAAGGTACGTGTGTTAGTGTAGGTAGACTAGAGATAAGAATCCAGAGAGATTCATGTGTATAAGAAAGAGCTTTATATCAGGAGTTACTGTATATTAAGAAAGTATTCTGGTCCAGTCCGGATTAAGTCCAAAAATTTGATATCTGCCCATATGCCTGATACTAGTCTATAAATTCTTCTACAGACTCACACAACACAGACAATGATGTCGAATGTAGGATGTTCACAGGCCATAGGTGGATTGTCTTGTGGATCCAGTGGCCATGGAAGCATCTCATTGTCGGCAGGGAGTCCCACATGGCCTCTCCAGCTCCAGGACACTAGGATAGCTCCATGTGCCTTGTCCACAGGAAGACAAAGCAGAGAGGGTCTGTGTCCCACCTCCAGCGAGCCATGTATCTCCGTAGCACCTCCGAGTAAGGTCATCAAGTACCTGACCGACAGGCTAAACTCCACCCCTTCACTCTTAGTAGTCTCAAGTTGGCACCCGGTTATGTAACCACCCCAGTGTGTTCTAGGAACCATGGACTGAGCTCCAGGCCGTAGACTTGAGCATGGTCTTAGGGGAGAATATGGTTGGTAGAAGTCAAGGGTGGTGAGACTTTGTCTCAGGGGTTTTAGACGTGTTGTCAGGAGAGGCTGGACCCTGGTAAAGGCAAACTAGAGGGGCGGCACCCAAGAGGAAGACCCTCAGTGAGACGGATGATAGTATCCATCTACGACATCATGACTGCCACCATGACGATGACGACAAACATCGACTCCAACATGCCCATTGAGAGGCTGGTGCAGGGCGTGGGCGGTGTTTTCTTCTGTCGTGCAGAAGGCTGCTCATGAGTCAGACCTGACTCGAGGGTACCTCACAGGGACAGCGGCAGCAGGTGCGACTCCCATGTTCAGTCTGTGTTTTCCAGATGGGAATCCAGAGAGTCAAGGCCCACGCAGAGCGGGAATTCCAAACCTGGTCT
>PVJH01019737.1:0-42120 GCA_004026705.1 Nesogale talazaci
AGCCAACATTCTCCTGAGGAGCGACTGGGGGTTCGAACTGCCGGCTTTGAGGTTAGCAGTTCCATGCTTTCCCAACAGAGTGATTAGCTAAGGGTACAAGCCCGAGTGCTCTTCTGCTGATTGCAGGATGGTCATGGGATGGTGGCCGGACGGTTTTTTCTGGACATCTGCTACTACAATTCCCTTCTCAAGCGTGTCCGTTCCTGGGGGTCCAGTGTAAAGAAGATTTATGGAGCATGCTGTGCACCAAGATCCTGTGGGCATCAGCTATTGCCTTCTGCATCTGTTCTGCCATAGAGGAAAGACTCCCTGGGAAGAGGTTGTGAATCCAGCATCTGCCAGACCTCAGAGGGAAAGTGTTTCCTTCAGGGGATAGGCGCTGGTCAGCGCGCTGTGAGACAGCTGGTTCTCAGCCCTGGGTTTGTGGAATGCTGCAGTTTTGTCTGTTGTCATTACCAGCTGGGGCTGCCTCGATGGCACTGCACAGTCACAGTGGTCCCCAGTGGGAGGCCTAGCTCCATTTGGAGTCTTGGCATAAATTCACGCTCTATTTAAAGTCTTTCTGATCATGAACCACCAATGTGGAAAGCTGTATTCCCAGGCAGAGTGTGTCTGCAAGTGGATGACAGCTCCCTGGACCGGCCCAGGGACGGGCAGTCTTATCCCCAGGGCGCTTGCCTGGTGTTTCCTTATTGGAAATTGGAGTACCAGGGCCTTCACGGTCGAGAGTCATACCACACCTCTGCTTACCCATCAAGTAGCCAGGGGATCAGACGTCTCTAACACCAATCCTGTGATCATTTAAAAAAAATTATTTTGGGGGGTCCACACAGCAATTGTTTCAAGCACATTTGTACATAGGGTGTCATGTCATTTCCAAAACATGTTTCTACTTGAGTCCTGGGTGTCAGCGTCTCTCCCCCCACCTCCACCTTTCCATCATCATGAACCCTTGATACTTGATAAGTTATTTTATTTTCATATTTTACACTGCTGTCTCCCTTCACCCACATTTCTGTTGTTTATCCCCCCTGGCCCCTAAGGGGGTGACATTGTAGGTCGATCACTGCAATCAGTTCCTTTTTCTCAAAACCCTTTCTACCCTCACCTTCCTACTACCCTCACAGTATCGTTACTCTCATTATTGGCCCTGAGGGGTTGTCTATTCTGCATTCTGTGTGTGTAGAGATCTTATCCATACCCAGAATGTGCTCCAGTCTAGCCGGACTTGTAAGGTAGAACTGGGGTTATGACAGTGCGTGTGTGTGTGGGGGGGGCGGGCAGAGAGGGGAGCATTAAAGAACCAGAGGAAGGTTGTGTGCCCCTACCTGGTGACATGAGCGGGACTGTTGAGTCATATATCAACATATGCTTAATTTGATAAGAAAATGAAAACTTTTTCAAAGTGGGCATATTATTTTACTTAATGAACATTTTAGTTGCCCCATCCCCTCAGCAACACTTGGTATGATCTTTCTTTCTTTCTCCCCTTTCCTTTCTTTCTTTCTTCTTTTTTTTTAATGAATCATTTTATTGGGGGCTCATAGAACTCCCATCATGATCCATACATACATCAATTGTATGCAGGCCACATTTGCACATTCATTGCCATCATCACTCTCAAAACATCCCCCCTCCATTTAGGCCCTCAGTACCAGCTCCCCATATTTCCCTTCCCTCCCCCTCCCCCTTGAACCCTTAATAATTTACAAATATCGTACATTGTCTAGTGTCCCTTTACTCACTTCCCTGTTGTCCGTGCCCCAGAGAGGAGGTTATATGTAGATCCCTGAAATTGGTTCCCCCTTTCTATTCCACCATCCCTCCATCTTCCCAGTATCACCACTCCCACCACTAGTCCCGAGGGAACATCCATCCTAAATTCCCCATGTTTCCGACTCCAGTGTACATCCCCTGGTCTAGGTGGATTTGTGTGGTAGAATTGGGAGCATGATAGTGGGTGGGAGGAAGCATTTGAGAACTAGAGGAAAGTTGCACATTTCATTGTTACTACACTGCACCTTGACTGGCTCATCTCCTCCCTGCGCCCCCTCTGTAAGAGGATAACGCTTTGCTCCTGTAGGTACATGCAGCCTCTATGGAACATTTTTTTTTAATGGCAATTGCATGCCTGACTCAACCATCGTCCTTCCTCAGCTTCTACAGCCCTGCCTCGACAGTGGTGAGCAGATCTGTCTCCTATGACGGCTTCCTTTGTTTTCCAAGGTCCAAAATTAACCTAGTGGCGTTGAGTCTTTTGGACACGACATGGCCTCATGCTGTTGGTCTCATTCCTCTGGTGGTTCCGTGGGCTAGGCATTAGACTGCTAGCTGCATGGCAGGTGGTTCAGACCCATGGTTCAACCACTCCAAAGGAGAAAGAGGAGGTCAGCTGCCCCTGTAAAGATTTATGAAATGCTCCCTAGGGTCCTAAGGCGCCCTGAAGGTCTAGTAGGTTATATGTTGGACAGCTAACAGAGAAGTCAGCAGTTCAAACCTACTGGCCACTCCCCGGGGAAAAGGTGAGGGTTTCTACTTCTGTAAAGAATTACAGCCTTGGAAACCCAGAGGGGGCAGTTCCACTCTGTCCTATAAAACTGACAAACAAACCCAAAACCCCAACTCACTGCCATTGGGTTGATTCCGACTTACAGGGACCCCGTGGGTAGGAAGGACTGTGCCTTTGGGTCTCTGAGACTTAGAGTCTTTTCAGGAGTAGACAGACTCATCTTCCTCCCCTGCAGTGGCTAGTGAGTTTGAACTCCTGACCTGGCTACCAGCTCAATGGTAATACACCATGCTGCCGCCAGTAGAATTTGTAATGAACTCAGTGGCCGTGAAGTCTTGTTTTGGAATCTCAGGGTCACTTCTTGAGTTTTGTGTGGGTCACTGTGATTGGACTTGACTGGAGGGCTGTAAATTTCGGTCTGTGTTTAAGACTTAATAATGAGATTTCCATGAAATATATTTGAATTTTGGGTTCCCCCCCCTTTTTTGGGGGCCCTAGTCTAACACCAAGGTCAGAGGAGCTGCTGTTAGAAAAGTCGCTTTAAAAAATTCAACGTGCATCCACAATCAGTCTGGGTCTATGTGAAGACTCTGAGAAGGGTCTGCTCCACTGCACCCCCCTTCCCCCCTGAGAGCGAGTGCCTCAGCATTAGGCTCTCCCCCAGCAGCAGCGGTGCTCAGGGAGGACTGCTGAATGAATGAGTGGATGAGGGCTGGCTCGCTCTTGCTCTGCTGTTGACACAAGTGGGTGCCAGAGGTGGGCTCCACTCTACCTTTTCTGGGAAGCCCTGGGAGCTTAGCCTGTCCCTCCATTGCAGCTGTTCTTCATCACGTCCCTGGACATCCCCCGGAAGGTCTTCCCCACCCCAGAAGGCTTAGACTGTGGATTTGAATGTTTTCTGGTGAAAGTGACAGGATCTTGTTCCATCCCAGATGACAACATAGGAAGGATGGCACCAATGTCAAGTTGGGGTAAAGGGCTTGGCAGGTCGTCTTGAAAGCAAGATGACTGGCAGTGGGGGCTGATTGATTTCTCCTTTCCCTGAGCAGTGTGTGGTGTCAACGGCTGACCCTGAGGGAGGCGAGGGGAGGGGGAGGAATTTCCATTATCGGGAGGAATTGAGGTCCTGGTTGTGCATTCAGGAAACGAATTTGAATGTAAACACCTATTTCCCTAGTCTAATTCTAAAAACAAACAACCCCATTATGGAAAATTTGCAAAACACCAACTTGTTCAAAGGGGAAAAAAATAACAAAAACAATCGGGTGAGGGTAATCTCCCTTGGGGATGACTTCCTAATTTGGTCTCTTCCCTTATCCTGGTTTCGATGTCCGTTTTGCATCCTTCTCTCTGCACCCACCATGACAGCCAGGGCATTTAACTCACGCCATTGCTATTTGTGAATGTGACTTTGGAACACCTGCACCTCCCCTGTGGCTCCATGGGGTCAACCGTGGACTTCTAACCACAAGGCAGGCAGCTTAAACTCACCCGGCACACAGAGGGAGAAAGATGGGGCCGTCTGCTCCTGTACAGACTGAATCAAGACTGGCTCGATGGAGCCCTGATGGACAATGGCTAAAGTGCTTGGTCATCGATCCAGCCCGCCAGCCATTCTACAGGCGCAAGATGTGGCCATTGCCTTCTGTGAAGATTGATTTGTTGGAGAAATCTCAGGCCGTTGGAGGAAGGGTCCCCCAGGGCAACAAGTTCAAGGTCTGTGTCTGAAGGGGTGGAGGCTGAGAGCCGAGGCACCAGCAGCCCAGCAAGGAGACCGCGAGACGGAGTGGAGGAGCCACTCTGAGACTTCGAGGAGCAGGTTGATTTCCCGGCCCACAGAAGCAGAGGCCAAGGAACCGTCTGGCCGAGAGGCTGAGGACCAAAGAGACCCTGGGCTGCTGGCTGAGGAGAGGGGTTGCTGTGAACCGATAGCCGCAGCCTTAATATTTACGAGTCCTGTGAACGCTCCTAGTGAATCCACTTAGTGATGGGGGAAAAATGCAAAACACACGCAATGATTCTAGCCTTGGGAAGCCTGGTGGGCAGCCCTGCTTGCTGAGATTCGGAACTGATTCCACAGCGGCGCCTCTGAGGGGCTTGAGTCTGCACGAGGTCATGTGTTAGAAAGCACGGTATGGATGGACTGCTCCCCACCGCTGGATGTTTGGGTGGTTTCCATCTGGGGGTGTGATTATACACCCCCCCCCCAGGGGGTGTGTGAATCTTTGACAGCATGTCTGCGAACTTCCGTGGGCCTTCATTTCTTCCCTCGTTGAACACAGCTGGTCTTCCCACTCCACATGGCTGGCATGAGGCTCTACAGGGAAAGGATGAAGGTACTTTGAAAATCATGGAGGAAAGAGCTGCCCAAATGAGGGGCCAGAGATTGAGCAGTTCTCCTTTGAGAACTGCTGTCTATGTGCGTGTTCCTAAACGGTTGGGAGATAGATGGATGTGGGAAGTAGGAATAACAGCAGTGACATCAGCAGAGGGAGCCCTTCTTTGGGAGAAAGAGGAGGCTCTGTGGCCCCATAGAGAGTTACAGTCTTGGAAATCCGCGGGCCCCTTCTCCTCTGCCCTCTCGGAGAGAAGCAGCGTGATGGCCACGGGAAGCCCTGGATGGCATGCGTGTTTATCAGTTACTAACCAAGAGGTTGGGGATTGAGTTGACCCAGAGGTGCCTTTGGAGGCAGGTCTGCTGCTATGCCTCAGAGCCCCACCTCCCGCTGAGGACACCATGCACACAGCTTTCCTCCGACACGCAGGGTTGCCGCCAGAGGCACAAAACTCAAGTCTCCGTAGGCCATCCATAGCAACTGATGTGAAGCTTATTTAACTTCTGACTCACACATTGGACAACACACATGAGGACAGGGTCTGCGTCATCCGAAGATGAAAAAAAACCCAACAACTCCCAAAGAGTCTTATACCCTGTGCTATGCACGTGGCAGGGAGGCTGGTGATGCCGCGCGTCACAACGTGGGCTGCTACCTCCAAGGTCAGCAGTCCCAAACCACCAGTCACATTCCGTGGGGCAAACATGGAGCTTTTGACTCCTGAAAAGATTTGCAGTCTTGGGGACCCACTGGTACAGTTCTGCCCTGTCTTATCAGGTCCGGTGGCACTGAGTTTGTGTGCTTGTGTTTGGGATAGGCATTTGTTGTAAGCAAATCCCATGAAACATTCAGAGACATCGAATTATCTTTGTAATCTTCAGGTTTGAGTCACCGCAATTCGCAGATATATAAATATATGAAAGTTGCCACACAAACCCTTCGTTCCTTCCCTGCAGGAGGGGCTCCACTCAGCTCCCAAAGCAAAGGATCGTGTCTTTGAATCTCATAAGCAATGAAATGAACATAAAGCAAGAGAGTCAATGTGAGCAGTCAGGGAGAGACGCAGTGTCAGCCCCTTGCAAGGAAGCTCAGTGGTAAGGGCAGCTGTTGGCGCTGGCGGCTGTTGTCAGTGGCACTTCCTTCAGCAAGGGACACTTACTTTGCGGTCCTCTTGTCCTGGAAATGCAACAGCCCCCAAGTTTGGGGAGAAGCAAATGGTGACCCCCACCTTCACTATCCCCACCCTGTGCCCACCCTGTACACCTTCTCTGAGAGTCAGGAGTCAGCGGGCTGGGAGACAGTAGTGATTAGCCTACTGTAGTGGGGAATTCTCTAAGCCTTCACAAGGCATGGACCTCAGCATTTCCCGAAGTGAGATTGGTGCCCTTTGTATCAGAATTTAAATTCCAAGTACCAGTTTTACAGAAGGCTAAGTTAACAGTGACAGCCCAAAATCTATTTGGACAGTCCCCACTGGGATTAAATTCAACCTTCAATGAATTCCTTCTGACCATTAATCCAGGCTGTGAACAATCTTGCCCTCAGGTAAAGTACAACTAGACCTTTACTCAAGTCCTTCCTCAAAGCAAGAACACTCTGCTCAATAACCCGGCATTCTGTAAGGCTCACCTTCCCTACACGATCCGGTTGCTGAAGACAAACGGGGTGCATAAGCAAATATGGTGAAGAAAGCTGATGGTGCCCGACTTTTAAAAGACATAGCATTGGGCTTCTTAAGGGCTTGAAGATAAATAAGTGGCTAGCTAGCTGGGAATCAGTAAAGCTCACATAGAAGCAGCTCACCAACCCATGTGATCATGAGATGTTGACTGCATCAGGTGTCAAGCATCAGAAGACCCCAAACAAACATATCCATGCAGATTCGGGGAGGGGGGCAGAGTGGAGATGCAAAGCCCATCTGTAGACAATTGGGTATCCCCTCACATAAGGGTCACAAGGAAGGGACAAGTCAGCAGGGTGCTGTAGGACAAAACATACAACAATCCTCTAGTTCTTTACTGTTTCCTCTAGTTCTTTACTGTTTCCCCTCCCTCACCATCACGAGCCCAGTTCTACCTTACAAATCCAGCTAGACCAGAGCATGAACACTGGTACAGGTAAGAACCCTTGATACACAAAATTGAGGACAAATAAGCTCCTCAGAAGCAATAATGGGAGTAACGATGCCACGAGGGTAGGAGGAAGATGAGGGGGAAAAGGGGAAACTCATCACAATGATTGACATATAGCCCCCTCCCCCCAGGGTGACGAGCAGCAGAAACATGGGTGAAGGGAGTCAGTGGATGGTGTAAGATATGAAAATAACAATAATTTATAATTTTTCAAGGGTTCATGAGAGTGTAAGGGGAGGGAAGAAAAAAATGAGGAGCTGATACCAAGGGCTCAAGTAGAAAGAATATGCTTACAAAAGGATGATGTAACATATGTACAAATATGCTTGACACAGTGTATGTATGTATTGCTTTAAGGGCTGTAAGAGCACCTGATATAATGATTTATTTAAAAATATTTTTTTCAGGGAATTAGCACCATCACCCTCCAATTAGCCCAAGGGAAGTCAGTCTCCCTTAGAGACGTGTCTGGATGTCCTTGTGGAGATCAGAGTACTGTGCTCCAATAGTCATGAGCCAGGTTGTATTCATGTTGTCTCAACTGTCTTGATCGAAGGCCTTGGACCAATCTTGTAAGGTCTTCTGTCTGTTCCCCCACCTGTAACTGTACCAATCACTTTGCTTCCAATCATGTTTTTGTGACTGTTTTCTTTGCCCTCTATATCCCTTTCTTCCTTCCTTCCTTCCTTCCTTCCTTCCTTCTTTTCTTTTTGTTTTTTGGGGGGCATCACTGCCCTTTGGTGGTCACGGGAGCTACCCAGCGCTGCTCCTGAGAGCCACCGCTGGATTTGAACCGCCAAGCCCTCGGGCACTTATGTCACCGGGGCTCAGCCCCATATCCCTTTAAAAGTTCCGTGTTTCAACATGCCTTTGGACACATCATGACCTCATGTTAATGGTCTTCCTCATCAAGATGTCGGGTCTTTGTTTTGCCTTTTCCTGTTTAAGACTTAATAAATGCTCCCCTTAAACTATATTTAATATTTGGGGGTTTCTTTGTACCCTGAAACATTTTTTTCCTTTTCATTGAGCTCAGTCCTTTGCTTCTGGCTGTCAGACAAGCTCATCTGAAGAAACTTCCCCAGAGTGGTGGTGGTGGCAGTTTATAAATGCTCGATTCCAAGGGACAGAACCCCTTCCGGTATCTCTGAGTCAGACAGAACAGAGTCGGTGGAAAGCTGATATGGGTCTCCATGAGCATGTGTGTCTAACTGTGGGTGCCTGCTGTTCCAGAATACCAAATGATTCCAAATCCCAAGGAGAACACTTGTGAAGTCTGAAACATGACTACGGCATGTCATACAGATGAGGGAGGCCATTCACCTGAGGTCAGAATGCATACAAGGGTTTACCGAGCTGCAGAGCTTTAAAAGAGGCATGAGAAGGCAAAGGACACTTGCCCTCCCCCCCCCCCCCAAAAAAAAGTATGGTTGGCAGCACATCAAGACATCCTAATTACGACTGTGACCATAGACATGGGAATAGGACCCATGAAATTGGGACACATTGATTATGTTAAACAGAAGAGCTTACAAGTTTGCCCCGGGTTCTTCTGATCAAGACCAACACAGCACAACTGACTATTCAACCCCCAGAACTGATCAAGGACACACCCAGACAAGCCCTAATTGCCCATCCCTGCTGGAGAGGAATGGAGGTGATCCACTTTCCAATGCATTCTGCCTGAGGGAAGACGCTTCACATCTCTGGTTCATTGGTCAGAGGAAATTCAGTGGTGGCTTAATCAATGTGGGGACCCTGCAAATGGATTTTGGGCTTTCGCTGTTATCCACAGCCCTCTGCAAACAGGGTGCTCAGGATTGAAACTCTAATATACTGTTAGTGCGTGAATGAATCTGAGTGTGGACACCTGTGAGTGGGTGTAGACACACACAGGGGGGCACCGGTATGCACATTTGTACAGGAGCGGAAAGTCTCATCTTTTTCTGGAGTAGCAGCTGGTGGTTTTGAACTAGCATCCCAACACATAAGCAAGCCTCTATTCCACCAGGGCTCCTTAGGGTCACTGTAGGTTTTGATAATAAAAGGAGGCTGGGTGCACTCTGTGACCGAGGGAGAAGGCAGTATATTAGAACTTTTCCTGAACCCAGGGGGACTGCATGCATGCGCGTCGTGCCCTGATTTGTTTGTAATACCATCAGTACCTTGGTGTGCGAGGGGTGTTTGGCGCCAGGATTCTAGCAGAGTTAGGAATTTCTCTTGCAAGCATTAATAACTGATTCCTTCATCAATGTAGCTTAGTCCCACTGCTATTCCTTAGAATAGCAGCAATAAACGGTAGGAACCAGGGCCTGCCCGTCTGTGTCAGGTCTGGAGCTGGCCGCTGCTCAGAAGTCGTGGACGCAGAGGTCAGTCTCCAGTGGTAGTCTCCCGCCCGTGGCATGGGGAGAATAGAGTGGCTGACCACTCTGCGAGGGTTATGTTTCCTTTTGTTTGGGAAAAATCACTTCAAATGTGCTAAAGATGATAAAGCCATGCACTTTTTCATGGTGAAATATCCAGAACAGTGGTGAGCTATGCAAAACAAGCATTTAAATATCCATCTTTAGCCACTCCCTAATATGAAACCATTCTTTACCATTCCTAAGTGTCTTTCTAGAACAGTGGTTCTCAACCTTCCTAATGTTGAGACCCTTTAATACAGATTATCATGGTGTGGTGCGCCGCCCCCCCCCACCAACCCCGCCCCCCCCACCAACCATAGACTTATTTTCATTGCGACTTCATAACTGTCATATTGCTACTGTTATGAATCAGGCGATCCCTGTGAAAGGCTCACTTGACTCCCAAAGGGGTTGTGACCCACATGTTGAGACCACTGTGCTAGAACGTTCTGTCCACATACTTACATGTGAGAATTAAGTTAAAAAGTATTGTTACTGGAGGTCCAGTTAATGCATCCAAACCAAAAGCTTCAAGTTCACAGCCATTGAGTCAATTCTGACTCCAGGTGAACCGATGGGGCAGAGGAGAACTCCCTGTGGGTTTCTGAGGCTGCAAATCTTTACGGGAGCAGAAAGTCTCCTCTTTGTTCCTCAACAGCTGGCTTTGACTTTGGATGGCTGAGCTTGTGATTCGCAGCTCAAAGCATGTCACTTGCAGGGGTTGATTCCAAACAAAGCATGTTAAACCAAGCCTCAGGTCAGTGGGTGGCAGCAGGTAAGTTCTCTCGGTCACATATTTGCCTTCGCTTCTTTATGATGCACTCAAAATTCACAGATAGAGAAAAGAACCCCAAACCCTTGCATGGAGATCAGCTAGTTCAAAGAGCTTCTGTCCAAGCTTAAGCAAGATTGAAGCGGAGAGAGACTTTATGGAACAGATCACAACTGATCAATTCATCTTGAATTGATCAAGGTGATTTAAAGACCCACGTCCAATGAAATCCTTGGCTTCCAAGGAGGTCTGCAGGGCCAGCTAAAACCCAGGCAGAGAGGCCAGCTCAGAGAGTTATGATGACTGTTTCTTTTTTTTTTTTTAAGAAATTTCAAAGGGGAGGGGGGTTATCTTGATAGGTTTCTCAAAAGACACAGACAATCATGAAAGCTAATTAAGAAATGGATTTCAGAAAACTGAACACTGGGTCCGTGAGACATACATACCTCATTGTAACTTGGGCCTTTTCCTCACTGATCCAGTTCTTCTGAAATTTCTACAGATCTTGAATGGGAATGGTCATTGTGGTATCAGAGTTGAAGAGGACAAGTGGATCTGGGTTTTCCTGGAGAAAGGAGACATGGATTCCTCACCATCTCACGCTGGGTGACAAGAACCACGTGAAAGCAATGGAGCTGTCGGAGCACAGGCTGGACAGCCTGCCACCGGCCTGCAGACCACTTTGACAGCTCAAGAAGGGTGTTCTAGAAGGGCGTGACACCTCTTGTGAAGAAAAGTAACCATTGTCCATGTGCCTTGATTGTTGACTTGAGGCTTGGCTATCTCTATTTGGCAAGTTTATTTGATAAGAATAGTTTAAATGAGGGCTGAGCCCTGGTGGCATAGCGGTTGTGTGCGGGACTGGGATGGAGGTTCAATTCCAGCAGCGGCTTCACAGGAGCAAAGGCTGGGCCTCCTACTCCCATCACCGTAGGGCAGTGATGCCCAAAAAACAAAACAAAGCAAAATAAAAGAATAGTTTAAAAGAAAAGAACACTACAGTTGATTGCAATATCGACAGATCTATGAAAATCTGGACAAACCACTCTAACCTTTCCTAATTAAAACAAAAAATAACTGATCGGGATTGTACAACTCCTTTAAAAGGTGATTTTACCATGGGGAGGGGGACATGCTCTAAGATAGATGTGGCGCTAATTTACAGTTTCCCTTGATATGATTGAATGATTGAACTATTAAATTGTATGATATGTAAATTATGTGCCGATAAAACTTTTGGAAAAAATAGTAGTTCTGTATACCTGTGTGGTTACATTAATAAAACTTAAAACAATGAAAGCTTAAATCTGTAAAATGTAACAACTTATGTGCTTTCTCTGAATATTACTTTAAAACTTTAATCCAGATATCACCATAGTCACTCCTAGTTTAATAAAAATAATAAGTAGAATAACAAAGATATCTAAGATACATTCTTCCCAAACTATGCCCTGACATAGAGAATGGATGGGTAAGTGTCTGTAATTATGGAACATACTCTCAATTGCGTATGATATTTTCTTGTTCAGAAAAAAGTAGCTGCCTTAATTTTATGACCATGGTTGGAATTATCTTATATGAAGATATATACAAGGGGGATTAAAAATTAATGGAAGAATTATATTTTAATTCCATAGCTGTATGATTATTTTGAAATCTCTTTGTGTAGTACTTTTACTTCGTTCCCTAAAACCCCCTTTAGCTCTTTTGTGCCATGGTATATGTATATAGTTAATTTGAATAGTAGCTATATTAGTACTTAAACTTCAGACTTCACAATCTTGAGATCAGAAGAACTAGGTGGTGCCCAGATACCACTATTGACCTCTACAAAGATGAAAAAGATCACATTAAAAGGCCTTGAATACAGTGTAGAAAAAACCATGAAACTGTCAGAGGAGCCAGCCTTTAACATTAGCACCACAGGTCCAGTAGGTGAAATTGTGTGGCAATAACTGAATAATTATTAGAGTAAAGTAATAGGGAGCATGAGAGACATAAATAATGGAGGCAGACACATTTCATAGTAGCATGCTCACCTCAGCTCCGCTTGGTGGTCCACGTGGAGAGAGTGAGGGGGGAGGAGAGGACATGGGGAAGGAGGACAGGGAGCAGAGGGAGAGGGGGTGAGAGCAAGAGAGGGGGCAAGAGCAGGAGGGCGAGAGCAAGAGAGAGAGTGAGAGAAAGAGAGAGAGAGAGAGAGAGAGAGAGAGAGAGAGAGAGAGAGAGAGAGAGAGATCTCCTTTATTGTGACCAAGACTTATATGTCTTTTGGAGACATGCAAGTCCCCTAATTATAGATAATGACACACGTCTCAGGAAAGGGTTTTCCTATAGATTATACAGTAATGAGGGGCGATTTAGGGGCACACACAGAGGGGAGTTATTGGGGCTCCCTTTTGACAAGATGGGAGGACCTAAGATTCATGATGGTGGCTGCCTAACCTTGATTGCCCTTAGGCTGGAGACTTGAGTGAGCCAAAGCTTTCGGGAGAAGTGCCCATTATCCTAACAGCAGGGAGTCAGCCCTATTTTTTGTGTGAGAGCCAAATGTCTCTGGGTAGCTGACATCTTTAGGGAGAATAACTCTAAACTTCTGAGGTGGCAAATGGTTATTAATATTTGCTTAATATTTTGGGGTAGATATAATTGTGGAAAAGTCTTATTTTCATCTGACATGAAACAGACTAAAAATTATATAAAAGACCAGGTTTACTGGTCAGGTAGACATTGGTGGAACCCCCAAGACAATGCTTTTCGTTACCCTTAAGCCTGGGATTGAGCTCACCCCAGGGGTTCAACTTTTCCGCTAAATAATGGGTCTGTAAGGGGGACTAGCAGCAGTGGGACATGCACTTAGATCAACCAACAACTTGAGGTCAAAGAGCAACCCTTCCCCAAATACACAGAGGAGTGAAAACACAGGGAGAAAGCACTGGGGAGAGAGCCTCTCATCTCTACAACGGAAATATTGTGAGATTTCCCAGAAGTCTCAGCCATGCCCACATGGAGGCCTCATGGGCTACTCAATGGCTATCTCCAGATTAACAGGACAGGCTCCACCCCTACATCTCAACCATGAAATTAACATAAGCACATGACCGCCACATAGCCAATGAGACATCTGTGTGGGCATGACTTTCTCCTGAGAATTCTGGGAAATCTGGCTGTATTTCCCCCTTGGAGGTGAGAGACTCACTACTCAGTCCCTTGGAAAGGCTCTACTGACAAGACATAAGACTTCACTCCCTGGGAGACATTGCAGCTGACGAGACACATGGCAGCATGCTGATTGACCCTGAGCCCTGGAGACTGGGGGAGCCATGGGGAGACCCCTGCCAGCGCTGGGATTCTGCACCCACTGACCTGTGACTTCGTGAGTTGGAAGGAGACATTATAGACTGGTATCGGGCATATGGGCTAATATCAGACTTATGACTCTGGACTGGGTTGGGATGCTTTCTCAGTGTTCCATTCCTTTTGTATATACACCATTCCCTTATATCCACATGCGTGTCATATAAAGTCTTCTTTAGACTCATGAAGCACGTGCAATGACACCAGGAGATTCACAGACCAGTGGGTGCAGTGTTGTGTATCCTGTGACAGTAGAAGCACCCTGGCACTGGCAGGGGTCTCCCCATGGTTCCTCATTTCCAGGACTCAAGGTCCATCAGTAGTATCCACTAAGGTAGAAGCATCTCAGCACTAGTAGGGGTCTCCCCATGGCCTCCCCAAGCATCTCAGCACTGGCAGGAGTCACTCTGTGGTTTTTCTGGCTTCAGAGGTCTTGTTCTATCAGGGTAAGCCTGCGTGGCTTCTTCTCCGGCTCCTCCAGTTCCTAGGACTCAGGGTCTATGCTTCCATCTTGTCAGTAGAGAATCTCCAAGAAACTGAGTCTATAGTCTCTCACCTCCACAAGGGAAAATACCACGAGATTTCCCAGAATCCTCAGAGAAAGCCATGCCCACACAGAGGTTCTACCAGCCATCTCCAGATTGTCAAGCCAGACTCCACCCCTACACTCCCAATCATGAAGCTGACATCAAGTACATGACCGCCACTGTTATGTCTCACTACACATCTACCACATTTCAACTTCAGTGCCAATCATAATTCTGGAGCCCTCTTCAGCCTTCTCTGGGCAGCCAAAGGTGGGGCTAAGGGAAGTGGTGGAATGCAACCTGTTCAAGCTGGTTCCACAGAACCGATAGGTAATTTTTTTTTTGTTGAGTTGGTTGTTAACATGGTACTTGTCATCAGGGATCTCTCCAAGGTCGTGGCGGGGCAGTTTCCCAATGTGACAACCACAAATTTACATTCCTTACTCATTTTTAAGGTTCATGTGAACAACAGAATATTCTAAGTACCTGTAATGTTCATTCTGGCTGTAGGTGTAAAAAAAAGTAGATGTAACAATGCTTGTAATAGTTATTCACTTCATAAAACTTGCTTTGCTTTTGATGAAGAACTACCTTTCTATTCCCTTGCATGTATTACTGTAGTTAACAAACATTGATGTAAAGAGAAAAGTGCCAAACAACCAGAAGGTGACACACCGTTGTTCATTTCAGCTTTGCGTTATACCCCAAATTCCCACGAGATATTATGAGTGAAAGTGCAATTCCTGAAAGTGTTCACAGAGCTTAAAATAGGGTCAGAACAGTTGCTGTGCTGTAAGTTCAGCAGAAGTGGATAGGGTTTCTTCAGAAGTCATCTGTTTTTAATATATCAAACACAATAACTATAGTCTAATTTGGCCTAGAGAATGGGATCTTCCTCCTACACTGAAAAGATGGTTAAGGTTAAATCACACAGTTGATTGTGCTTGGATTAAAACAAAGATTATTGCATGTGAGGATGCTAATCAAGAAGTAAAATGGAAATATCTTAAATAACAGTCTTATTGCTTTTTTCAGGTATCATTTAATATTTTTAAATTCTTATCATCTAGTTTTGTGTACCTTTTTATTATTCTTAAGTATTAACTGCATGAAATATATCATTTTTATTATGCTTAAGATGGTCATTAGGGAAGTGAACCAGTTTGAATTCCATCACTGAGTGGGGGGGCTTAGTGATGCTGAGAAAACATTTCCTCTGCCTACCACAGGCACCAATTTTGAAAGCGTGTTCAGTGAACGGTTCTGATTCAGTGAAGGACTCTCTAAATGTAAAGAAACAAACACATAGATGCAAGACTTTGAGCAATGTGCCAACAGTGGCTAGCTCTTGGAATATGGTGATTTTAACGCTCTTCTTGACGTTCTTCTTCTTTTAATACAATTACATGATCCCACTTCCTTTTGCTATCAGTTGCTTATGAGTTGACACATAGCAACGCCAGGTCAGGGAACTGTGTTCCCGAGGGGAGGCGTGTTTAATAAGTTGTCCATCACAGCTTCATAACCATACTGAAATGTTGGCAAGTGATTAGAAGATTCAGTAACCTGTGGTAAAGCTACTTAGTCAAATAAAGTATCTTTGAAAAAAAATCTATGGTCATCACAGATAATGTTTTGGTGATGGTGAGAAAGTGAAGAATATACAATTGCATACAAGAGAACAAAGTATGATCACAACTCCTTAGGATTAAGAATTTTTTATTATTTAAAATTTTTACTTTGAGCAGTTTTAAATAGCTTTTATATAGCTCATGTATCCTGCAGTTCAATAGTTCAATCATATTTGAACTCTGTAGGGTTTTTCTTTCTTTCAAAAGTGTATACCAGGTTATATACGAAGCTGTATACTGAGGCATCTCCAGGTGGACTCAAACTTTCAAACTTTCTGCTAGCAGCAAAGCGTGCCAATCATTCGTATCTCTCAGGAACTCTCAACCCTTTACAAGTGTTAGAATAAATATCATTATAAATAATCTGCACAATTTCTCCACCTTCCTCACCCTTTAGCTGACTATTCTTTTCACTCCTTGGGTGGGAGCCTAGTTTAATGAGTACGTAAAATCTTGCCTCCTTTCTTACCACTGTTTCTCTAGACCTTAGGGAGGGTGGGGGAGGACAGCAAGTCCAGTGGTCCAGTGGTCCAGAGGAAGCACCTGTCTTTATTTGCTGTTGATGTTGTCAATGCTTCTGACTCCTGGTGACCCTCTAGGACAGAGTAGAACTGTCTCTGTGGCTTTCTGAGACTGGAACTCTTGGTGGGAGTGGAAAGTCTCACCTGTAGGTGCTGTCAAGGCAGTCCTCACTCACAGCAAGCCTAAGTACCACAGAACAAAATACTGCTGGCCCTGCCCCATTCTCACAATTGTTGTTCCATTTGAGCCCATTGTTATAGTCATTGTGTGGTCCCACTTCAGATGCTGATGCTGGAAGACTAGCTGGTGAAGGGTCTTCCTCTATTTCACCAGGCCTCCATTTTGCTAACCATGTTGTTGGTATATGGTGATTATAACTTTATTTTCCAGGGACTCGTCTTTCTTGATAACCTATCAGCAATTGGTGATATGAAGTCTGGAGAGGAGGGTGCAAAGGTTTGGGGAATCTTAGCACAGGGCAGGTAGTTGGGAAACTCCCTCCAATTCAGGAGTGGAGTGGGAGGGCCAGTCAGGGAGGGTGCGTTGGTGGGGTTTTCCTCAGGTCACCTGAGGGTTAGAGGAGGTCATTCAGGGAAGGCAGACACTGAGTATATGGCATGCTTGGGGGGATTGCTGTCTTTCTGGCTGTTTCCATGTCCCGCTAGAGCACAGCTCTGAGTAGTCTGTAACCAGATGGGAGAGGAAGACGTGGGGAGTTGATGTCTTACCTGGGCCCAAAGGATCACAAGCTCTCAGGACACAAACTGTGTCCTGGGACATTTCTTCTCTTTTGCTAGTGCCCAGACCAGAAGTCCCCTTCACAGATCCCTTTAGCTGGAGACAGAGAAAGGAATTCCTGCCTCCGTTGGAAGGATGTTGGACATACTTTTGAGCATGCTCTTTCCTTCGTGGTGTGCTGATAAAGGTCCTTCATCCAAAGCTTCAGAGAAGAGATATATAGCCTACATGTAACACATGTGGCACACAGGTGACACCTCGATGACATACACGACACGTGTGCTGGTAGACCAATCATGCTGTTGTGGACTCAGGGCGATGCCGTGTGTGTGGAGGGGATCTGATCCATGGGGTTGTCAAGGCCGTATCTTCCGGAAGCAGATCGCCTGGCTAGCAGCAGTGTCTCGGGGGGAGCTTGCACCACCACGTTTTGGCTGGTCCTTGTCATAACCCTTTGGCCCAGGAAGCTTGTATCAAGATCCTGCTGGGTAGCGGGTGTAAGTGTTGGGCTGATAGGCTGCTGGCAGGGTCATCAATTTGAAGCATCCAGCAGCTTCTAAGGGAAAGCTGGGGTTTTGTACTTCCATGAAGTGACGGGCTTGGAAACCCGGAGGGGCGGCTCCACCCTGTCCTGTAGGGTCCCTGTGAGTCGGCATCGACTCGATGGCTGTGAAGTTTTTTCTTTAGTGTGTATATAGAGCTATGCCTAGATCCATGCACATGTATGAATGTATATATTTTAATAAATACTGATCTATTCAATATACAGTGTATAAATGTACATTTCTCTTGATACATTTTTAAATAAATGAATTTTATTATTTACATACAAATAAAAATATTTATGTCCTATAAGTAATAGATAGAATACATATCTGCATATATTTTAGAGTATATATGCATACATGTGTTCATATGTACAAAAAACCCACATGTGTATACTATATATAAACATTTACATTAGTTGTATGTTGGGATAAAGAAAGTATTACAAACAACTTATAAATGATAATAAACTAGCCCATATTCATTATTGTAATTTTTCATATATCTAATTGACTGACAAAATGCTCTTTATTCATTCTTGCCGAATTTTTATTAGGTAATGTATGATTGCAACTCAGCCACGAGTTGGCAAATTTTGACTATGAATGCACCCCTGATTGCTTCCTGGTGCAGCATCAGATATGACTCAGACCATGAAACGAGGGAGTGTTGTTCTCCCCGATATTTTCACTTACATTAGTGAGGAAGAGGAGAGTGGGACAGTGCAGGTGGACACTAAAACTTCACTCCATCATCACTGACATGCATGCCTTCTTTGTGGAATCCGATAACAGTTTTTGGGTTTGGGGAGAATGGTTCCTTAACATTTTGCTATATTCGCAATATCATGGCCCCCGGTGTGATGAACTCTTACATTTAATCTGCATTGCTAACATTTCCTCATCACGTTTCAAAGTCTAGAGTCTAGATTTTTCCTCGGTCCCTCTCCACCTCTGCTTTCCTGATTCCCCTGCTGCCACCTCAAGGGGTCCACACCATCTCAACTGCTGCCTCCTCTCTGAGAACTGATTCCTAGCTTTCAAGACAATTTTCTAATCTTGCCTTCAAAGCCATTCCATAGAAAGCCGATCAATTCGTGCAATTAACGGGTCTTTAAAATCCATTTAGGAAAGGCCAGTTTGTCACCAGCAGCCCTGTTCTAGAAAGCTTGTCTAATTGAACCCTCCGCGAATAGAGGAAGGAAGAAATGGCAGCAGAAATAAGCAGACAGTGATTCTTCACCCGGATCACCTGGATGAAGCTCCTTTAGAATGTCAGGCTAATGTGTTCCAGGTAGATTGTCAGTTTCCCTCCCAAGACACGTTTTCCTTGGATTTTCCCACTCCTGTGAAGATGCTACTATTTTTTTTTTTGAAGATGCTCCTATGATACAAGCTCTAAATTTGGATAATCCGAGTCCTCTCTCTGGCTCTCCATATTTACATTAGGATAGTTCTTTTGATTCCATGCTGTAGTATTTCTCCATTGGAGTATTTTCATGGTCATTGCCACTCTCCAGTATCTATTATCTGGTCTTGCTTCCTTCTAATCTATTCTCAGATAGAGCTGGAAACGGCCCCCCCACCCCCTGCCTCTAGGGACCTCTGTGGATTTCCTAGTCACTCTCTAGCCTCATCCCATCTCAGTGGGTCCTGGTGCTTCTTCTCCAGGCACAGAAAGCACTTGGTTTCTTCATGTGGCCATGTTCTCTTTTGCCTTTGTGCATTTTATTTTGTGCCTCCCCCTTTTTTGAACCTGTGTGGAAAACTCTTTGTGAGTTTTTGCAGATCAATTAGGTTACATGATGGGACCCTCTTCGCTCCTGTCAGGCTCAGTGTGGATTTCAGGGTCCTTCTGTGGTCTCCATGGGACTGTTGCAGACGAAGAAAGGATAGAGTAAGTGGGGTCTGGCTCTTAATGGACTCAACCTGGAAGTAACTTATTCTACCATTTCCTCTCACCATACACTGACCAGCATTGGTCACATGACTTCTAATCCAGCAACAAGGGAGACTGGGTAATGGAGAGGAGTGCGTGGGATGCTTGGTGTTTCTCTGACCCATTCTTGAGAAGTCACTTCCTCTGGAAAGTCCTCCTAATCCCGCCCTCCCACCGTGGTCCCTCCACCATGGTGTTTTATACCCAACCACATTCTAGAGGGCAGGGACCCTCAGGATAGATGGTCTGGGTAGCTGCTGATCTCGCACTTGGCTTTGAGGTCTGCTCTCTCATCTCAGTGTCAGCAGAGCTTAGCCATGTTCTGGGAGTGGACGGCCATCTCTAAATTCTGGACCTAGTCCACAGTTCTTCTCGCCAGTCTTCAACCAACTGCTCTGGGGCACAACCATTTTGGTCATAGTTTCTTGTTTGTTGTTTTTTGGCATCACTGCCCTCTGGTGGTGGGAGTAGGAGGTCCAGCCTTTGTTTCTGTGAAGCCACTGCTGGAATTGAACCTCCTTCCCCGTGGGCTGCACAACCACTACGCCACCGGGGCTCAGCCCAGTCATAATTTCTTGGAGTTTTTTCCTCAAGCAGTTCTAGATCTGACTTCCAGCTTCCATGTTGACTTGTAGGATCCTACATGAATTACTTACAGCTCTGTGCTTCAGTTTCCTCATCTGTCAAATGGATGTCATCCTAGCTATTTAATTATGGGAACTTGATAAAAGTAATTTTAAGAGTACAATGTTATTATTACAGATCATGGAGAATGCTGTAGTTTGCGGATTCTCAGTTGTATCCTGGCCCCCACTCACATTTTGAGAGCTCTGAAATTGAGAGGCAGCTTACACATGGCTGTTGAGAAGTCATCATTTAGTGGTGTTTGTTCTTTTTTAGATGCTGGTCTTTATTAACTATCATTTTTGACCCCATCTCTCATAAATTCTCATCTGTTGACACGGCATTCATGCTTCCATGCACATTGAGTAAAGCAAATATGAAGAGGCTGTGCCTTGTAATGAAACAGATGTTGTAAATCTCATCTTGTTCTTTCCCCTCTGCTCCCCTCAGTGCACAACAAAACAAAGCCTGAAGCACAACAGACTGGACACTGCTCCTTCCTGAGGGTGGTGACTGTTTTGTGCTGTTGGGTAGGGGTCAGTCTGGGTCAGAAGCAACTTGGTGGCACTAAACAACAACTTTTAGCAGCAATTGCTCCGTCTTTAATGCTGTGTTGAAAAGCTTTTTAAAAATTTTATTGGGACTTCTTGCAGATTTTCTAGCAATCTGTAGTTCAATTAGAATTTTGGATCAAGCGTGATTGCTGCCACCAATATTTTCAAAACATTTTATTTCTTCCTGTACCCTTTGAGAGCAGCTCTCCTTTATCCCCACCTTCACCCACCTCGTACCCCAGGAACCCTTGTTATTTTTTGGGTGCCATATCGTACACCATCCCATGTATCTGCTCACCTACCATTCTGCTATTCATTCTCCTCGAGTGGGGATTATATTGTCATTGTTACTATCAGTTCCCCCTTCCTCCCCTCATTCCCACCTCTTTCTGTACCCTCAGGGAATATCTATTCCCATCAACCACATGATCACACAGGCTGGTGTGCTTCTTCCAATGTAGACTTTGTTGCTTCCCTACTAGATGGCCTCTTGTTTAACTTCAAACCTTTAAGATCCCAGATGCTATATCTTTTAATAGTTGGGCACCATCAACTTTCTTCCCCACATTTGCTTATGCACTCATTTTATCTTCAGTGAATGTGTTGGGAATGTGAGTATCATACAATGGCACCTTACTCGGACAAAGCATTCTTGTATTGAGGTAAGATTAAAGTAGAGGACCAAAGTCCATCTCTCTGTGTGTATATGTGTATATATATATGTATATATACAAACACACATTTCTACTACCTATGTGTCAGTCCGGGTAGACTAGAGGAAAAAATTCAATAGACAAGCATATCGATATAAGGAAAGGGTTTATATACAAAAGGAATGGGACATGGAGAAAGCATCCCAGCCCAGTCCAGTTCAAAGTCATAAGTCCAATATTAACCCATATGCCCGAAATCAGTCTATAAAGTCTTCTTTCGACTCACGAAGTCACAGGTCAATTGGTGCAGAATCCCGGTGCTGGCAGGGCACCTCGCCTCCAGGGCTCAGGGTCCATAAACAGCAGAAGAAACTCATTGCTGACAGTGGTCTCCATCTGGCCGCTCCAGCTTCAGAGGTCTGGCTCCATCAGGGCAAAACTGTGTGGTCTCTCCGCCGGCTCCTCCAGCTTCTTGGATGCTGCCATCTTGTCTTGTCTGTGACTCATCGTCTCTGAGACTTACTCCCAACAACTGGGGAAGATAGCTTCTCATGCCCACATAGAGCCTCATTGACTGCTCAATGGCTATCTCCAGATTAACAAGTCAGACTCCATCTCTACATTTCAATCATAAAAGTAACATAAGCACATGACTGCCACAACCTCTATAAGCTATATATATGCTTTATTTTTTGTTCTTTCCTCTTTTTCTTTTTCTTTTCTCCCATGTTTCCCCATCATTTGCCTCTCAATAATTCCTCTCAGGTATGTTTCTATTGATCACACACATCCAGGAATGCTACACACCTCCTCCTCCTCATGTTTAGATCCCTTGCTGTTTCCTTGTTCCTGTTGTTAGTGACTCATTGCTCCCCTCCCCTTTTACGCTCTCCTTTCGGATCCTCTCTATTAGTAGCACTAACCAGAGTCTACTTTGGGTTTATCTGTTAAAATTTACCTTACTAAAAATATCAATAGTATTCCTTTTGGAACATTATTTGGACAGTATGGTAAAGCCCACGGAGCCCTGGTGTTGCATTGATTTCGTGCATGGCTGAGAACCCAAAGACCCGTGGTTGAAACCCACCAGGAACTCCATGCGACAAAACGAGTGCCGTTGGCTTCCACCAAGAGCTCAGCTTCGCAACCCCCAGGGCACAGTTCTCCTTGGCCCTATAGACTTGCTGTGCATCACAATGAACTCAACAGCAATAGGTTTTAAATTTATGCGAAGCCCGTTACATGTCGTATCTCATGGAATACTCAATGCTACCGTCAGGATGTGATGATTTCTAGGGTGAGGAAACAGCAGCATGGAGAGGTTTGGTAACACAGAAAGCAGCACAGCCGGTGAGTGGAGTGTCAGGGGCTTACCCAGGCTCTGCCTGATGGGAACTTGCAGCAAACAGCCGACATCGTTGACTGGCATATCTCTTATTTGCCTGTGGCACATAGCACACTGGCTATGACATAGCAGGGGGTAAAGCGTTTGATTTACCAGCGAAGAGAAAGGAGTGCTGGTGGTCTAGTGGGTTACAAGTTGGGCTGCTAATCAAGATGTCAGCAGTTTGAAACCCCCAGCTGCTCCATGGGAGAAAGATAGGCTTTCGGAAAGATTCAATCTCAGGAACCCACAGGGCAGTTCTACTGTGTCCTGTAGGGTCACTATGAACAGGAAGAGCCTAACAGGTAAACTATCAGCTCCTAGCCTTATATCAAACTCCACGTTCGATTTTTCCAACCTTTACTCTAAAGGAAAGAATGCTTCTATTGCTTCTGTTCTAACGTTTCTATTGCACCTGCCCTTCCCTAAACCATCCTGCCTCCAACATCTCCCCACTGGTATCTTTTGAATAAATCCCCACGTGTCTCGTGGACAATAAATCACATCAAAGCCCAACTGCTCCCATTCCGGCAGCCCATCCAGCTGTTCTGCATGTCTCCATGAGAGCAGTCAGTGCTCTTGGATGGTTGCCCAATAGCACCGTAAAGGACGAGGACACTGGAAGCCCATAAATGTGCCATCAGTCCCCTCCTCCTGACATATGCCAGGTGCTGCCTCTGAAGGCCTAGTTGATGCAGCCCTCAGGGCTATGGGGAAGGAGGGTTTTCTTTCTTTATTTTAAAGTTGCTAATTATTTAAAAATAGCTTTATTGACATGCAATTCACATATCATACATCGCAATAGCTCAACCACATGAAGAAGAGTTGTGCAATCATCACCACAATCGATTTCAGAACATTTCCTTCTTTTTAGTGCTCGTTTCTCCCCAACCTCTCCTGTCCTTTCTCCAGGTAATTATTAATCGAGTTAATGTCTCTCTGGATATAGCTATCCTGATTTCATGTACAGGTAACCATCCAAAACAAAAACACGAGGCAGCAACACAAGAAAGAAACTAACAACAACAAAATAGAAAAATCTCCGTCAAAAAGAAAGCAGAGATCATTGAACACTGAAACAACTAAAAACGGGTCACAAGGGAGATGAGGTGGTAAGATGTGACACTTTAACCCAAGGTGCATCTTCCATATTAGACTTAACAGAATGCTCTGCTCGAGATAACAAGGCTATTTATGTTCCTGGTCAGTGAGCAGTGGGAATTCACCAGAGCTTCATCCACATAGGGACTGTACAAGTGGATCTGAGCTTTCATTGTCCTCCATCTCTTTCTGCAAACCAGGAGCTCAACTCAGAATTTAAGCTCGGAGACTGTTCCCTCCTTTGGATTTTATCATTTTTTATCCTTGGGTCCCACATGCTGGTGTGCTTCTTCCTTTCTACAGTTTTATCTGCACGTAATTCACATACATATAATCCAGTAGTTCAATCATATTAAGAAGAGTTGTACAATCATCACCACAATAAATTTTAGAACATCTTCTTTCTTGCACTTATTGTTATTAGTTCCCCATTTCCCCCCAACCTCCCTGCCGCACCACCAAGAAACCAGTTATCTAGTTATTGTGTCTATAGAGATACTTATCTGGGATTTCATATGCAGAAAAATATACTTAACAAAATAAAGAATAAACCCTAACAATAATAACAAAGTAAAACCTGAATTCAAAACAAATCAGGAAATATTACAGACTAGAACAAATATAAAGTGTTGAAAGAGAGATCATTTATTGTTATATTTTAACCCCATTTCATCTGCCATAATCAACTTACAATGCTGATAACAAGACTGTTCACATCCCTTGACTATGGTCAGTGGGGATTCAGTTAATGGTTAATACATGTGTGGACCCAAAAGTGGACTTTGGGTTTCCAGTGATATCCTTAGCTTTCTGCAAACTAGGTGTTCACAATTTAAGCTCTGATATCATTCCCCGCTTCAGATTTGGATTTATTCTTTACAATCCTTGGATCACACAGACTGGCATGCTTTTTCCATGTGGACGTATGTGATGCCTCCCTTACATGACTACTTGTTTGAAGACAAGGCTTTAAGGTCCCAGATGCTACTGTCTCTCTGAGAGCTGGGCACCACCATTTGTTGTTGTTGTCTGTTTGTCACACTTTGCTCGAGCACCTGTATCCTCTGTGATCTCTTTACGAGGGCAAACATCAAGCAGGGCCACATCATAAGAACTAACTGTTTTTAGATTATGGCTAGAATTAAGTGCAAGTCTCCAATCCATTCATCTATCTATAGTTTATATTTTAGTTAGAGACATCATTGTCATTTTATGTCAGAGAACGTTATCAGTTTTCTCTCTGGAGCAGAAGATATTTTATTTAGAGCGCCATCAAGTTATCCAATGTCATAGAATTTAAAACACGGTTGTGAAAAATACATTATTTCAATGCCCTCCTTGCTTTATTGTCTATGTACAAATCTGGTTGGTGTGGTTCTGCTGTGGTAAGTGAACATTATTTAAAGTTTTACTCTGTCATCAAACCCCACTGCTTGTTTAAATAGTGTCCAGTCACTGAAGAGTTTCATCTGTACATATCAACAACTTATGCAATGGTGGCTTCTTTTATGTGGGCTTAGCTGACACCTCACTTAGATGGCTGCTTGTTTTGAGGGGAAAAAAACCCCGAGTCATTATTCTTTCTAATCATTGGGCATCATCTGATTTATTCACCACGCTTTTCTACAGCACCCATGTCTTCAACAATCTCCTCATGTGGACTAGTATAGAGTAGGGTCATGTCATAAGAACTATTTACTCTGAGATTAGGAATACAACTGAATGTAAGTCCCAAGTCTAATCAGCGATCTTACATATGTGTTGGATAGTTCATATGTCTTCGTTTCACTTTAGATACATCATTATCATTTTATTGGAGGGGATTACAGACCTGTGCCACGAGGCATAAGGTAATTCTACTGATAATGTCATTAACTTAGCCAAAGGAAAAGAATTTAAAACATTGTTGAGAGATGGAGTTATGCACTGACTTTTCAGGACAAAATACAAAAATTGCTGACTTACACAGATTAAAATCCTAAGTACTGGATGCTATTTACATGAGCAATGAGGGTTGGCAGAAGCATGACTGCTAGAGTAACACATGTCAGAAAAAATAAAATATAGTATGAAAATATAAAACATATGTTACCCTTAAAGTAAGAGTTCCAAATCAAAGTTCAATGATCACTAGTTCAATAGCCTTGGGATAATAGTCATGTACTTGTTTTTACTCTAAGGGTTTTCAGCCCTAAGCCCAAGGGAGTATGAGGGGATACTCCCCCCCACTCTCAGTGGAAGAAAAGATCCACTGGGCAGAGATTTTTAATACACATTTTTCCTGTTAGGCATGCATCCAGCACATTGCTCTGAGGTAGTGCACCCAGTGGCATCACCTGGGAAGGTTCTCTCTGGTCACAGTAAAATTTTCCATAAAAGCAGTTTCTCTTGAATCTCATTTTTTTTTTGGTGATGACTGATTTAAGAGAATGTCATGTGGCTATGAAATTTTGTTTCCTGTTCAGAAAAATTGCTGCTTAAACTGTTGTGATGCTGGCCACAGCTTATAAGGATAACGATATGGAAAAAAAACTCATGTGTATGAGTGGTTTACTCATTTCAAAAGAAAGGTGACACGCCAATTGATGGCAAACCTCGTTCTGTACATCCTGCAACTTACCAAATGGATGGGAATGTCAACTTGGAGTACACTTGGTGTTTATTTCATTAGTAAATTAAACTTTCTATTTAGAGGTTCTGAAAATATTGTGCAACATTGTGGGACAAAAAAGGCCTGATTTGTGTAGAATTTGGGGTTGGTTTTGCCACCATATTCATGCAGTCATCTCACTGTGCCAGTTTGGGGCATAAAACAGCATACCTCTCTTGCTCCACACACCAGACTCACCTGGCCTCACCCTGTGTGACTTTTTGCTGTTTCCAAAAATGAAAGGACAGCAGTTTGACAACTTAGAAAAGGTGAAGAAAAAAAATGATGGCAGGGCTGTCAACCATCCAAACAGATGGTTTGAAAAATGTTTCCAAGAAAGGAATTGCCGATTTGACAATTATATTATGGATAAAGGAGAGTCCTTTTCCTCTACTTGCCAATCTGCTGAGGAGATTACAATCACTTTTGTTGGTCCCTAGGTAGCATAGTGGGTTAACCCTAGGCTGCTAACCTCCAGGCCTGTAGTTCTATTCTATCAGTGACTCCAAGGGAGAAAGATGAGGCTTTCTGCTCCTGTAAAGATTTACTGCCTCAGAAACCCCAAAGGGCAGTTCTATTCCATCCGATAGACTTGATATGAGTAGTAATCAACTCAACATTTTTTTAAAGATTAAGACTCACAAGTGAATATCAGCAAATTCTATACATAGAAATCTTTTCATAGGAACAGGACCTCAATCAATATTTTCTATGAATATTCTTCATCAAGATTCTGGGCTTTCATTAAACTAGAAAGCCATTATCCTTCAACAGAGACTAAACAGATCTCAGTCCACAAATTTACTTAACTCTCTCCAAGGAATTAGACCAAGGTTGGTCACCATAACAGTCTTCAGTATTATTTCAGGGGCCGAGTGCAGATGGAGAGAGGGTGATGGCGAGGACAGAGCTGAAACAATGATCAGAGATGGTACATTAGTGGCTCTACTTCAATGAGATTTTTGTTCTAGAAAATGTTATCCTTGTGGCTGAGCCCTGGTGGCATAGTTGTTGTATGCGGGACTGCAGCCCACAGGGTTGATGGTTCAAATCCAGCAGCAGCTCTCCAGGAGCAATCTGGGCTTCCTATTCCTACCAGGGCAGTGATGCCACAAAATATAAAAAATAAATTTAAAAAAAAGAGAAAATGTTATCCTCTCAGTTTGCAAATAGGGATACTCCCAGGGGCAAATAAGACCTAAATTTGGTTAATGTTAATTCTATTTCTCTTTAACGTTCACTCATCTGTTGACATTTTGTCCTTTGGGGTATGTGTTATAAACATGTGCATCCGATACTGATTTGCTTTGGATTACAATTAGCTAGATGTTTTGGCTTTTAGCATTTTTTCCTCCTGCCTCCCCTCAATAAAAAAATTCAGATTGAATTTACCATTCAAACCAAATGCCATCAAGCCAAACTTATTCAATTTTGACTCAAAGGGTCCCTGTAGGACAGTTAGAACTAACCCCATCGATTTCCAAGGCTGTAAATGTTTATAAGACTAGAGAGCTTCATCTTTCTCCCTGAAGTGGCTGCTGCTTTCAAACTGCGGACCTTGAGGTTAGCAACTCAACACATAATCTGCTAGATCCCCAGGGCTCTCCCCAGTAACTGTAATGGATAACAACGGCCACCCCTCATATATTGGGTTAGCATTTTATGATTGTGATAGTGGTTTCACTTGCATCACTCAGTTTAATTCTGGTGAGGCCAGACGTGCGTGGTTCGGAGACTACGTTTTGGCAGTCCAAGACCTGAGAACACATCCTGGTTTGACTCTTTGCTGGCAGTGGGACTCAGTGTGAGCTGTTCAACTTCCTTATCAGCTTGCAGTGGTAAGGGATTAAACAGACGATGTTTATTCTGCTTTGTGGTACATAGTTGATGCGCAATATACAGGAACTTAATAGGATCACTATTCCCCAGATAAGATATGTAAAGAGAGGTTAAAGGCACTTGCCTGAAGTCATACAATTCCAGTCCCGGTTTCTTTCCTCTACTTGAGGCTGCCTGACATTCCTCCATGAGGAATTAAGCTCGATACTTGAAGACCATCACAAATGATGAAGTCAGTGCTCACTAACTCTTCGGGGATTATTTTCTCCTGCCTCCCTCCTCTCCCCCAAATTGGATGTGATCCAATATTCTGTGATGTCTAGATTTTGCCTCTGTGAGCCCCGGTCATCTTCATCTACTCCAGCTGACCAAGGTTCTCCAGTGTTTGGTGAGGAACCTGACCTTTCTACCACGAGAATTAAGTCCTCTGCCTCCCATTTTGCTCCTCCCCATCTCTGTACACACTCTCAAATAATAAACATCAAAAAACCTGCTCATAGGACTGGAGGGTTTCAGGTTATGGGAGTATTCATTATCAAACTACTTGACCAGACATGTTTTATTGCTGGGTGTGTCTTCTGCCCATATGAGCTACCTTTCTGTGGTGTTATACAGGTTTCCACAAGGGCTTAGCTTTCTACCCTGGACGGCAGTGCACACATTTGTTCTGAGACTATGGAGCAGAGCTGGAAGCAGAGATGTTTGGACAGAAGGAGGGTTTCAATGTGTGTGTATGTGTGTGTGTGTGTGTGTGTGTATTTGTTTAAGACTGGGCTATTAACGAGAAACAGGGTCTCAAATGTCATGTGGTAAAAGCATGTTGATAAGGGCTATGCTTGTCTGAATTGATTGTTCTAGATCAGTGGTTTCTCAATCTGTGGATTGAGACTCCTTGGGGGAGTAGAATAACCCTTTCACAGGGATCGCCTAAGACCATCAGAAAACAGATCACAATTTACATTCCAGTTCATAGATGTAGCAAAATTATAGTTATGAAGTAATAATGAAAATAGTTTTATGGTTGGGGATCACTGCAACATGAGGAACTGTATTAAAGGACTGTGGCATCAGGAAGTTTGACAACCACTGTTCTAGATGGTCCTATTTTAAGATAGTTCGCTTACAGGTCTGGCAAATTCATACCACGAATGATCTTGTGAAGAAGATGAGAAGACAAGCTAAAAACTGCCAAGAGGTGGGGAGGGGATTAGAGGCATTTTTAGTAAGTCACAAACATGACAAGCCACTGCCATCCAGAATATTAATAGAGAATTACTTGAGAATTCTCTTTAGCAATAATAAGGAACAAGCAATCCCACTGGAAAATGGGCAAAAGACTTGAATAGATAAGACGCCTAAGGGGCTACAGACCCATAAGTCCATGGTATAGTCAACCTCTTTCACCATTAGCCAAAAGTCAATGAAAGGCACAATGCGATTACCATGACACACCTACCAGACTGGCTAAAAACCCAAACTGATAATTCCGGTGTTGCTGAGTGCTCAGAAATTGGATCTCTTCTACACTCCCAGAGGAAGGAAATTGGTACAGCCCCTCTGGAAGATATTTGGCAGTTTCTGATAAAGTTCAACATACAAAAACCATACAACTCAGAAACTGCCCTTCTGAGCATTTATTCTAGAAAAATATTTACGGTTCATGAGTATTTGTTCACAGCAGCTAAAATTATCATTGCCCCAACTGGGAAACAAAGCCAGTACTCTTCAACAGGTGAATGATTAAAGGAACTGGTAAATCCACATCACAGGATGCTACTCAGCAATAAAACATAATGAGCTACTAATACAGAAAACAAGTTGGGTGAATTCAAGGGCATTATGCTGAGTAGAAAAGAAAAAAAAAGCCATTCTCTAAAGGTTGCCTATACAACAGTTGCTTTTGTACAATAATCTTCAGGTGATCAAATCCCAGTACCAGAGAACCAGTCTGCTGTGGAGGGAAGGTGTGACCCTGGGTGGAGCAGAACCAGTTGCTATAGAGACTGCATGCCCTCATGATGGCCCCATGTGTGTCAGGGTAGAATTGTGCCCAGTAATATTTTCAATGGCTGGATTTTGGGAAGTAGATCCCTAGGCTGTTTTTGTTTTCTTTTTTTTTTTTTTTTTTTTTTTGCGGCACCTTTGAGTGAACTCGAATCTTGAAGTCTTTAGTTAGCAAACTAAGTGATAACTATTTGCATCTTACTGGAACTTATGAAGGGGTAGAATGAAGAAGTTTTTAGCGATCTTGAAACAATTCTGCACATGTGATACTCTTTCATGGGAAGTAGAGGTTAGACTTGGAGACACCTGGGTAAAGGAGACACGGAACCCACTCGATAGTCACAGTTGTATTAAATTACTTCAAACTAGAAAGTAAAAAACAGACCAAGAAACCTTTGGCCCAAACTCAAAACACTATGGGTAGATTAGAGTGTCAATTCTGAGCACCAGGTTTGGGAAAGACAAGAGCTGACAGTGGGAGGCCTAGATCCATGTTGAGTCCCCACAGTGATTCAGCCTCCCTTGATTTCTTTCTGACTTTACAGCCAGTGTGACAAGTTTCGCCCTCCAGGAAGGGGCAGCTCTGCCCCCAGACACTTGTCTGAGGATGTCCATGTGGGACCTGATGTCCTCTCTTTGTGTGGTTATGCATCATACCCTGACTAAGATGGCCAGAGGGCCTCACAGTCAATACTGTCAGTGTTTCTATTCCGAAGTAGTGTGTCCCTTCCTTGTTCCTCTAGTCCCATCTGAGGCTGTGATGAAGTGATCCCCCACCAGACATGATTTTGGGACACTGCTCTGTGTTTACACATCCTATTACATAGCGCTCTGCCTGAGACTTCTTTCAGCATCATTATGCCCTCATGTTAACGGTCTCCCTCATCTAGTGTTTTTTATTTTGTCTTTGTCCCATGTCAGACTTGATCAGGATGTCTCAATAAAATGGATGTGGATTTGAGGTCTTTCTCATTCATGGCCTGATTTCTACTTTGCCTTGACACACCCCACATGATGCGTCAATATTTATCTTTGCTATAAAGCCAGAATTGAAAAACATAGCAAGCCAACTTCCAACTCAAACAGCATCCCCAAAGGATGGCTACCAACCCTACTTATACTACCCCCAACCCACAGCTTGAAGTCTGAATCATAACCACCCAGTAGAACAGAATGTAACTGCGCCATGAGATTTCCCACATGGTAGATCACTGCCGAAGCTAACAGACCGCCTAAGTTTTCTCCTGAGGAGTGGCAGGTACAGTTGAACCTCTGACCTTCAGGAAAGATGTCAAGCAATTTAAACATTGCATCATCAAGGCTTGTTGCCGTTCAACCTATTAGCTTTGGAAAATCTTTGAAGTGTTCTACTCTATTCTATTAGTTTGCTACAAGACTAAATCAACTCAGTGAACTTTTTTTGGGGTATGTGGTTTATACCACATTTGTAGTGCATTAGTTGTTGGACTTATACCATATTTAAAGTGTATTAGTTATTTATTACTGTTGTGTGCTAATCTGTAGATTCTGACTACTCACATTATTGTCTTAGTTACCTAGTGCCACTATAACAGAAGCATAACAAATATAATTTATTCTCTCACAGTCTAGAAGGTTAAAAACTCAAATTCAGGGTCTGAGTTCTAGGGGAAGACTCTCTCTCTGTCTCTCTCTAGGCTCTGGAAGATGATCCTCATCTCCTTTGGCCATCTATGGGCATGGTGTCCCTTGGTGATCTGTTGGCATCAATCTCCTGGGTCTAGGATGTTCTCTGAGTGGGAATCTGGGGGTCCAAAGTACAGGCCTCACTCTGGATTTTCTCTCTTGGAGATAGGAAGCTCCTTTAACTTTTTCTTGCTTGTTTAATCTCTTTTACATCTCAGAAGAGTGTGACTCAAATTACAGCATAGTCCTGCAAATTGAAGCCTGCCTCATTAACATAAGCACCTCTAACCATTCCTAATTAATCACAGAGATTAAGAGAATTACATCAGATCACAAACAAAAGAGGACTACCTAATACTGAGAATCATGGCCTAACCAATTTTTTAGGGGAACACAATTCAGTCCTCAACAGCAACCCCATGTGATAGAATAGAACTGCTTCATAGGGTTTCCAAGGCTGTAATTTTTAAAAATTATTTTGTTGGGGGCTCCTACAATTCTTTTTCTTTCTTTCTTTTTAAACATTTTATTTGGAGCTCATACAACTCTTATCACAATCCATCCATTGTGTCAAGCACATTTGTACATTTACCATCATCATTATCAAAACACTTTTTCATTTTTTTTCTCCTCCCTCCTTTACCCTTCCTCCCTCATGAACCCTTGATAATTTATAAATTAATATTATTTTTTCATGTCTTACACTGGCCTATGTTTCCCTTCACACACTTTTCTGTTGTCTCTCCCCCTGGGAGAGAGTTATATGTAGATCATTGTGATTGGATCCCCCTTTCTCCCTCCACCTTCTCCTTCCCTTCCTGGTATGGCTACTTTCAATATTGCCCCTGAGGGGTTTATCTGCCCTGGATTTTCTTTGTTTCTAGCTCTTATCTGTACCCATGTACCTGCTCTGGTCTAGCCAGATTTGTAAGGTAGAATTGGGGGCATGATAGTGGGGAAGGAAGCATTAAAGAACTAGAGAAAAGTTGCAAGTTTCATCAGTGCTATACTGTACCCTGACTGGTTCGTCATCTTCCCGCAACCTTTCTGTAAGATGTCCAATTTTCTGCTGATGGACTTTTGGTCTCTGCTCCACACTCCCCCTCATTCACAATGATATGAGTTTTATTCTGGAGGTCTTTGATACCTAAAACCTGATTCTATTGATACTTGGTGATCACAAAGGCTAATGTGTTTCTTCCATGTGGGCCTTGTTGCTTCTCAGCTAGATTGCTGCTTGCTTATTTCAAGTCTTTAAGACCTCAGACACTATATCTTTTTACAGTTGGGCACCATCAGCTTTCTTCACCACATTTGCTTATGAACCCACTTTGTCTTCAGAGACCATGTCAGGAAGGTTAGCATCATGAAATGCCAGGTTAATAGAACAAAGTGTTCTTCCATTGAGGGAGTACTTGAGTAGAGGCTCAATGTCCACCTGCAACCTTAATACTAAACTTGTAAATATTTGCACATAGATCTATTTCTCCAATGTCATATATAGATATATTTACATATGTACAGGCTTGTATTTAGATCTCTATGAATGCCCTTTGCCTCCTAGTTCTTTCCTCTATTTCTGTTTACTTTCCACTTCTCCCACTATCATGTTCAGCCTTCATTTGAGTTTCAGTAATTCCTCTTGGTTACATTGCCCTTGATCAAGCCCTACCAGGCCTCCTACACCCTCCTTGCCATCAATTTTGGATCACTTGTTGTTCCTTTGTCCCTGGGGTTGTTAACACCCACTTCCTTTCCCTTTCCTCAACCTTTCCCATGCCCAACCCCCCAAATCATTGGTCCCCTTGTTTTCTCCCGCCTATCTTATCTAGATAGACCTTATCTAGATTGTTTACCCCACCTAGCTTATCTAGATAGACCTTTGCCAGACCAGAACTCCTTTCACTACTTACAATTGCATAATATATTTTTTGGCCTAAAACAATCATATAACATTTATGATCTCCCATAGTCTCCTGACGAGGAGTTCAGGAGTGACTGAACTGTTTGACTCTGGAACTCTCCTTTGATTACTGTCTTCTGAAAGTTTGTTTGGGGCTGAAAGACCTGATTCCATGGTGGCTCGATCACATGGCTAGTTACTCCATGGCAGTTGCTGGTAAGCAGCCTCAGTTCCTGGTTCTGAGGATGGATTTCTCAGAAGTTTTCTTGATTGTCCTCCCAACACAACAGCTGTTCTCTTTCTGAGTGAGTCATCCAGGAGAGGGCAAGGTGGAACATCTTTTATGATGTAACTTCACAAGTCACAGTTTATTATTTCGGCAACATCCTATTGTATATTTGGTAGAGTTTTAGTCAACCTTGTTCCTTGTGGGAGGAGACTCCACAGTGACATGGGTTCCAGGATGAGAGGATCACTGGGGGCCATCTTGGAGATCGGTTACCATAACTAGCCTATGTGGTTACCATAACTAACCTAGGTGTTTTGAAATGACTAAGAGAATGACCATGTCTAGAACCTGTATCACTTGTCCTTTCCATAAGAAGGTGCAGACTATCAAGGTGACACACTTGCTCATTCTTTCAACAAATGCTTCTTGAGCACCTCCTGTGTGCCATCACGTTGCTTAGGGTCTGTGCAATGGGAGCCCTCACAGAGGGCTACATGTCAGAACCACAGTCAGGGGCCATACAGCTAAGACCGGGAGAAACTACTGCCTTGATTCATCACCAAACCCAGATGTTCGTCATTCATCCTAATCCTTCTTCTCGGGACCTAGAGCAACTGCACTCTCCTCAAGAGTGCCTCTACTGTCTGTTTGCTTCTTTGTTGGATCATGAGTTCGTTTCACGTGCTCTGGTTAAAGGGACCTACTCCCTCTTGTCCTGACCTACACTGCCCATAATTTTCTCTGTTCTCACTTCAGTCAGAGACAGATGCCCTTCAAACCACCCTCCCTGCGTTTGTCAACACTAAATAGCTTTTTGCAGTCTTTCCTCATATTTCTAAAAGCAAGCTTCTCTTACCTTACCCACAGCTCAGCCTGAACAGGAAACTTGATTAATGCACAATTTACTTCTTCCCTTTGGTTATTTATGTTTCAGGTACAATTCTTGGTGGCTAGCAAGAAAGAAACTCTGGCCATCTTAAGCCTAAGGGGATTTATTGGAAGGACATTGTGTTCTCAGAATTGATTGATGGCTTGAGAACCAAGCTAAGGAAATGGGTGAGGACCAAGGGCTTTCTGGAGGTCGTTGTGCCCCTGTAGCCACTCTGATAATTATAGCTTTCACCTGCTTCTCCTGTCCCTGTTATATATCCTAAAGAGTCAATGACCTGGGAAATCATAGGAATTTGTGGCCTCAGCTTCCAGGAGTGAGAAAAAGCAAGACCTGACATATCTATTCAAAATACAATTGTAAATATTACTAATCCTCTGTCTCCCAAAGGAGCCCAGTTGGTGCCATAGTTCAATCACTCAGATGTCAATGGAAAGGTTGGTGGTTGAAAGTCACTTGGTTCTCTGACAGAGAAAGAAATGGAAACCCACATTCTGGAAACTAAACATTATGGCTTCGGAAACCTTATAGGACAGTTCTGTGCTGTCTGATAGGGTGGTTGTGAGTCTGAATCACCTTGATGGCAGCAGGTTTAGACGTCTCTGGATGGTTTATCACCATGCCATTCAAAGCAGACTTCTCCATGGGTCAACGATTTCATCGTCTTCAGCATCCATTCTGATCATGTGTTTTCCATAAACAAGCCCCTCAAATTGGCAGTCACTCACAAGAAGTGTTCCAATTGGATCTTGGTCAGTTTACCAATACTCATCTTTTTTTTGGCATCACTGTCCTCTGGTGGTCGTAGGAGCTACCCAGCCTTGCTGCTGCTGGATTTGAACCACCAAGCCAGTGGGCTGCAGTCACGCATTCAACCACTATGCCACCGGGGCTCAGCTAAAAATCATCTTCTAATGCCATGTGTTATAGAAAATTAGATGAATTTAGTATGAGCAGAAAAATATTGATTGACACCCTCTGAATTTTTAATATGAACATTTGATTTTTAAATGAATCCTGTGCATTAATTAGAGTTGTGAGACAGTCTTATAATGCAAGCTATGGTACTGAGTTTTCTTGTAACTTTCTTGTCCGTGATTTTAGATAATAATAATTCATGAAAGTAATTTTTTCCCTGGTGTAGATTTTGTCTTTTGTTGTGGCAAACAGCTTCATGCTTGTTGGGGTTGTGATTATCTATTTGATGATCCATCTTTTGTTCTCAATCAACCTGCCCGTTTTTTGGCTATTTTCTTCCTGGAGTTCTTTCACGAAGGGTTAGCTTCATTGACCTTGACTTTGCTCCATGGTTGTATAACCTCTTTCAGAACAACAACTTCTTCTTGTTGACTTCAGTGGCCTCTGAGGGCTTAAATGTCTATCCCCACATCCTAGCATGGTATGTAGCAGGAACTCAATTTATCATTTGTGGATGCAATGCAAGAATTATTAAGTAGATGCATACTTTCAATTTTTCAAGCATCTCTTTCCATTAGTATCCCATCTCCTCTTTAAAGCATCCTCACAAATGTAAGTCACCTGAGCACTTGCTCAGAGCTCACATTCTGAAATAACCCTGTCCTTGTCATTTACTTGCTGTGTGATGGAGAACAAGTTACTTGGCCCTTCTCGATCTTCCATTTTTTCCATCAGAGAATGAAAGTAGCCAGAGTCCTGATCACATAGCATTTACTTTGTGGTTGACTTGCACAGAAGGTCGGATGAACCACAGATCAGGTCAGTGGGGGAGCCTGATGCTGCTGCAGATGCACAGGAGGGTACAAGATCTATTGCTCACATCCTCAGACTTTCTGGGGAGGAGAGGCCTGGTACCTAGGTTGGTCTGAAAATGGCTTGAGTGAAGGTCATGACTTTGGTTTTTATTTTGGTTCCGGGGGTAGGTCCTGGTGTACAGTGGGTAGGTCCTTTGATGTACAGGCAGAGGGTTTGCAGGTTTTGAATTTTCCTGCTAGTACCAAGGAAGGGAGTGTGTGGGATTTCTTATCAGCTTTCTTAGATGTGGGGCAAAGGGAAATGGGAGTGATGGGGAGTGAGAGCTACCAGTGGTCAAACATAAAAAAACAGAGCCCTATTCTTTATTGCAGGTTTAGTGTGAGAAAATATTTGCTTACAGCACTTAGCACAGAGTAATGCTATTAAAAAAAATCAAAACCAAACTCACCCCACTTGCGTCAATTCTGACTTATAGTGACCCCACTGGACAGAGTAGAAGGGCCTCTTTGGGTTTCTGAGTCTATAAAACTTTATGGGACCATAAAGCCTCATCTTTCTCCCATGTAGCAGCTGGTGAGTTCATACTGTTGACCTTACAGTGAGCACCTCAACTTGTCAACTCCCTAGCCCTCAGGTTCCTATGGAAGGGCTATCACAAACATTTAATAAGTAGATTACTAATGCGATGATTGATTTCATTCTCTTAAGAAAAAAAAGGGAAAGATTCAAACCCAGTAGCAGTTCAAACCCACAAGGCAAAAAGATGTAATAGTTTTATTTCGGTAAAGATTACATCCTTGAAAATCCCATGAGCTCTATCCTGTAAAATTACTCCCAGTCAGAATAGATTAAGCAACAGTGGATACAGATAAGAGACAGATTTGGAACAAAGGAATCACTCAATAAAAAAAAGTAGATACTGACATCACTATCACCCTTACCATCATTATCAGTTTCATCAACTTGACCATCACGAACACCATCACCAGCACTATTACCAGTACCACAATTAACATCATCACCACTGCTAGTGGGTTCAAACCTCCAACCCAGGGGGTCGCAGTCCTGCGCACAACCACTACGCCACTGGGGCTCAGCCCACCTTTGGCTTTTTGATTATCAGCTGAACTCCTGCTGTACCACCAGGGCTTCTCCCTATATCTTAATTTCTTGGATTAATATAAAGAGGAAATGAAATACCAGATATTTGGGCAAAACTTTTTAAAAAGAATTAAACCAATCATTGCATTAATACTCTACACACACTTTAGCTTATCAACCATTTGAGATCAAAAGGGCAGCATTTATTCAAGGAAAGCATTGGAAGGATTAGGAGAGAAGGAAGGATGGAAACACAAAGAGGAAGTGGTATAAGTGATATGACTTTGAGGGAATTTGAATGAATGAGATTAAACAAGATGTGTATAAAATTTTAAATGTAAAACTGATGATCTGGTCTGTTAACTCCCACCCACCCAAGTCACAATAAAAACTTAAAAAATTTAAAGAGACCCCCCCCTCCCACTTCCAAGACGGTGGCCAATGAAAAACTTATAAATAGTAGCTGAACATTGTTTAATGAAACCCTCATGGCAGAAGACACTTAAAATATGACTGAGGAAAAGCTGTCTTCTCAAAAACGGGTTGACTTCCCTGACTTGGATGGTGTAAAGCTTTTAGGATCTTCATCTGCTGATGTGGCATAGCTCAAAATGAGAAGAAACAGCCACCAACATCCATTAGTAACTGGAAGTTGGAATGTACAAAGTATGAATCAAGAAAAACTATAAGTTGTCAAAAACGTAATGACATAGTTGAAGATTGATATCCTGGACATTAATGAGCTAAAATGGACTGGTGCTGGCTATTTGGCACCAGACAACCATTTAGTTTATTGTACATGGAATTACACCATGAAAGATGGTCTTTCATTCATATCTAAAAAGAACATTTCAAGATCTGTCCTGAAGTACAAGTCTATTGGTGGTAGGGTAATATTTCGTACACCTACAATGCAGGCCACTTAGTATGACTTGCACCAATGCCAAATATAAAGAAATTCAAGATTTTGACTTTTGCGGTCTGAAATTTGTCAACCCTTCAATTCAGAATGTGCTGATAATTGCTATGAATGGAATACAAAAAACAAGAAAGACTTGCAGCTGGAAAACACGACCTTGGTGGTATACACAACACCCTATAGAATTTTGCTAGACCAATGACTTACTCTTCACAAACACATTCTTTTCAACAACATGGATGGAATACGGCAAACAAACTCTGACTCTATTTCTGTTGAGTTGATTCTGACTCAGAGTGAGTCTCTGGCAACAAATTGACTTCACCTGTGGAAAGAGATGCTAGAAAAGTTCACTATCATCCAGTAGAACAAAGAAATAGATCACCATCACGAATATAAAAACTCAAGTCAAAGCTGAAGAAATTAAAGCCAGCCATGAGTCCTGGTAGGATAGTGCTGGTTTGCTAACCCTAGGTCAGCAGTTCGAAACTACCAGACACTCTGCGGAAGAACGATGATGCTTTCCACTCCTGTAAAGAGCGTAACTCTTGGAAACCAACAGGGACAGTTCTGTCCTGTCTGATAGGGTTGCTATGAGTGAGAAGCACTCATACTTGCATAAGAAAGCGCTTCATATGCAAGAACAATTGAAGATTGAGAAAACATCCTATCCCAGTCCAGATCAAGTTGATAAGTCTGATATTTGCCCATATGTTCAATACCCATCTGTAAACTCCTCTTTAGACTCAGGCAACACATGCAATGACACTGAATGCAGGAAGGTCACAGGTCAGTGGGTGGAACATCTTGAGGATCCAGTGGTAGTGGAAGTATCTCTGCGCTGGCAGGGGTCTCTGCACAACTCCTTCAGCCCCAGGGCTCTAGCATAGTTGCCTGTGTCTTCTGCACAGGAGTGCCTCACAGGGACCGAACGAGTGTCCCACCCCCAGGGACATTTTGGTTTCCTTTGCAGCTCTGAATGAGGTCATCAAGCTGAAACTCCACCCTTTCATTCTTAAGTTTCAAATTGACAGCAGATTATCTAACTACCATGGGTGGATTTTAGGAAGAAGCTCTCTGGGTTTTTATTCCTAGTCCTTCTTCATCTGGGAGCTCCACTGAAGCCTGTTCAGCATGACAGCAACATGTTCGCTGACTGACAGGTGGTGACTGTCCTTCCTTTTTTTCTTTCCAACAGCTTATTGTCAGACCCTGATTCCTCAACTGAAGATTCCAGTATTATGCTTAAGAGAGAAGAGGCAGGGGGAAGAGTGGAGGAGTGGAAAGAAGTCATGGTAAAGGTTGTGTTTCTTCAAATCCTTTTAGAAAACTCTGAGCTTCTGCCAATGTGATCCATCTATCCAGGCCTAGTTATCCTTCTGAGGCAATTCCAACCGCTCAGCAGAAGTACACCCCACCACCATTGTCATAAGCAATCTGTGGATTAATGATGGTTTATATTGGTGACCAACCTGATTTCTGTCCACCAGGCTGGACTTGAGAATTTTGTGAAAGTAGCTACTTTTTAAAACATAGCAGTTCCACAGAAATGTTTCCTAAATAATAAGCTTACTACACTTCTTCTATGGAAGAAGCTACAGAATAGCCTTCACTTTACATACTTGCAAGCTGATAACTAACACAGAATATTTGGAAGAGAGAGAGAGAGAGAGAGAGAGAGAGAGAGAGAGAGAGAGAGAGAGAGAATAATAGAAGCAGCCACTTCTGTCTGCCCATTTATCTTGGGTCTGCACATCTTTGTGCAGAAGAAGAAATCACCAAGCATGTGCTAAAGAGAGAAAATGTCTGAAAGAATGAAATTCAACATTCATTAGAAAACAATAGGACCCATTAACCCCAGAATAAACCCAAAGTTCATGGTTATTAATGGTATGCAACAAGGTCTCACATTTTCTAACACAAACAAAGCCATCACGAAACATTTTTGGCAAAAACAGAAAAGGAAAGGCACGGGGTTGTGCCTCAGCTCAGGGCCTGGGTGGCATCACACGCCTGTCTTCATAGGAAATGAGCTATGGCACTGAAATACTGCCTGAAGATTTTGTGTGGAGTAGGGCATTAGGAAAGGACCTTGTCAGACTGGGTTCTGTGAGTTTTATAAGGCACCATGTAGTATGTGTTTAAATCTCAAAGGGACTTTATGCGGGGGCACAGAGGCCCAGGACTGTGAGCACTGGAGTGTTAGAGGACAGAGATACAGAGAAATAAAAACTATCTCTTCTGTTTCTGTCATAATTCTCTCTGCTTACAAAGTGAAACTGGGAAAAGAGAAATATCATTTCTGTGAAGGGAGGCTTGGACAGAAGACCTATTTACGTGTTAATTATGTAGACCTTCTCTACCTTGGCCCTCTGGACAGTTTGGACCAGATAAATTTTGTTGGGGGGTGGAGTTGGAGGATTCTGTGTATCACAGGATGTTCTGCAGTAGCCCTGGTCCTGTCCGCCAGATGCCAGTAACCCTGCACTATTCCCAGTTGTGAGAATCACAAAGGGGTCCATGCATTGCCAAATGCTTTCCCTGTTGAGATCCATTGAGCCAGTGCTGGGATTCCGAGTCTGGGGAATTATCCCAAAGCGTCAAAAGAACAGTGTGTCTCTGGTGTCCTGTGCCATTAACTGAGCACAGTGTCTGGCCAGACAGATATCTGTTAACTTAGAAAGTCTGACCAGCCACTACAGAAACAAGATGGCGGCTTCTGGAATCTTTTACATGTGATGCCAAAATGAACTATATTCTTAGTCTCCTGTGACCCTTGGCTCACAAAAGAGTCTTCTGACTCAGCCCATGTGTCCCAACCTCACCATCCAAGAAGGGCACTGTTCAGCCAGACAAATTCTTCTGGAAGTTTCCATGGAAGAAAGAGAGGAAAGGGAGTGAAACAAAGTCACACAAAAATAGATGGCAACTAGAGGAAGGTTGCATATTTCATAGCTCCTACCCTGTATCTTAACTGACTCATCTCCTCCTTGTAATCCCTCTGCAAAAGATGTCACCTCACCTATTGATGGGCTTTGGGTCCCCAATCTGTACTTCCCCTCATTAATAATAATATAATTTTAGCTCATTGATGCCTGACACCGGATCCCTTCACCACCCCATGCTGCCTCCCACCCACTATCATGATCCCAATTCTACCACATAAATCCAGCTAGACCAGGAGATGTACAGTGAAGTTGGAAACATGGGAAACTTAGGACAGATGATCCATCAAGACTAGTAATGGGAGTGGTAATAACAGGAGGGTGGAGGGATGGAGGAATGGAGAGGGAGAGCCAACTTCAGGGATCTACACATAGCCTCCTCTCTGGGGCATGGACAACAGGGAAGTGAGTGTTGGGACACATTGTACAGTGTACAGGATGAAAAAATAATTTGTAAATTACTAAGGGTTCAAGGGGAAGGGGGGAGGAAGGGTAATATAGGGAGCAGATAAT
>PVJH01019738.1:0-42131 GCA_004026705.1 Nesogale talazaci
ACCACCACCACCACCCTCAGTAGTATGCCCGTTCACCTTCGAGGCCCAGATGTGTCCCCCTTCCCAAAAAGGCATGGAGATTAAAGAATGGTTCTTGCTGGGATATCAAACAGCAAGGGTTTCCTTGCCTGGCTTCCTCCAAAAGTTCCCTAGCTCCTGGTAAAGTAACCAGGTGTAGTAGAAGGTCCTAAGACACAAAGAAAGTAAAGTGATCAGCCCCTGTCATAAGATCTAGTGTGCCCAGTCAACCATGGGTAAAAACCTCTTCCCCGACCTCCCTGTTATACATGTCAGTCTTCCCAGCATGGAAGAAATATGAAATTTCTTTCTAGAAGATAAAATCAATCAGAGAGGAAAGAGAGAGTGACTTGTTCAAAATTTCAAACTGATAGTTAGAGGGAAACAGGGCTCTACTAACTGAGCTAGTGCAAGGCAGACACCTCCTTTTAGCCCATTCTCTCTACTGTCAGTCCATGGCTCCACATGGAACATGCAATGTTTTTTTTGGGGGGGGGCATCACTGCCCTCTGGTGGTCGTGGGTGCTACCCAGTTCTGCTCCTAAGAGCCACCACTGGATTTGAACCACCAAGCCCGCGGGCTGCAGTCCTGCACTCAACCACTTACACCACCAGGGCTCAGCCCGGAACGTGCGATGTTGTCAGCAAGCACATGCCTAGCTCAGGCCTTTCCAGGTACTAGCACCTGCCCTTGGGCTACAATAGCTATTAAATGTCAATCCTACAAAAGCAAGACTATGAGTAAGCTCAGGGAACTCACTTTATGGGACACTTGTCAAAAGAGATTTCTCAGACAGACTATCTCAATCTGGAGCAACTATTAGAAGGTTCAAGCCCTATTTCAGCTGGTACTACCTTAAGTAATGCCCGGAGCTGGGGACCAGCAACCAGCACTAGAGACTTTCTTCCTCCAGAAGACAAGTCTTCACAGGAAAGTCCAGAAGGCGGTGGAATTGCTCTGGTTGCCCTGTGATTACTGAATTCCAATGACTCTGAAAGGGAGGGCCAAAGAGAGTGAAGCTACCCAAGGGCATCATTTGAGCAATGTGCGTGTGTGAATCTGCTAACGAACCAGTGTTTACAGACACGAGTTCAATCACAGCAGCCTGCCATTTCAGAAAACGGCAACCCCTCTCCCCCAAATCACTTTCATAGTCTATGCCTCAGTCCAAGCAGAAGACACTGATGTAAGGTCCACCTCAGTGGGACATTCTGTCGCCGATAGGAGGAATTCAAAGGAGGTAAAAGATTTCTTGCCTCTGGCACAACAGTTAAGCATTCAGCTACTCTCAGAAAGGCTAGCGGTCTGACCCACCCAGTGGCTATTCGGAAGAAAGACCCAGCAATTTGCTCCTGCACAGATTTCAAACTAGCCCTGCCCTGCTCTTGAATCTCTTCCTGCTCATAGGGACTCCATTAGATCTTTCAGTCTCTGCATCTGGGGAAGAAAAAATATAGTCAGAAGCTATTTTTAACTGAAATGGAAATGCTTACAACTAAATGTGTTCTATGGTTATTTTTTGTTGTTGTTGTTGCTTTTTGTTCAGATGCAAAGTCGTTGTGCTAGTTAAGGTTTATTGTGCCAACCTGGTCAATAAACACATGTGGGACTAATTGAAGGGCACTTTAATTGAAAGGCACAGAGATAAATGGCTCAAAGAGCCTCAGCCTCCTAGTTCTCTTGTCTCTTGTTCTCTGGTCTCTCATTCTCTGATGGTCAGAGCAGTGTGTGGTTGCCTTAGCTAGTTCTTTGTCTTTGCTGGCAAGGCTCACTTCCTGTGAGACATCCCTGAGGATAAGATACATGGACTTACCCATATGCAGCCCTGGGTGCTGGAGAAGCCGCGTGGAGAGCCCTGCCAGTGCTGAGATGCTTATATACTCACTGATTCAGCTATCCTCCGGCATCCGGCATTCTTGCATGTGTTTTGCAAGTTTTATGGGGACTTTGTAGCTCAATATCTAACATATGGGCTAATGTCCATGTGGGACATATGTCTATAGATGGGGCAAAATGTCCAAAGGACATTTGGGCTTGGACTGGATGGGATTGGGACAATTTCTTAATGTACATTATTTACCTTTTATTTAAAACTCTCTCTTCTACACATATGCATTTCTGTGGATTTCTCTAGTCTACACAGACTAACACAACCATAAAAACAAAAAAAATCCACTGCTATTGAAGCTAAGCTGACTCATACTGGCCTTGTAGGACAGAGTAGAACAACCCATAGGGTCTCCAAGGTTGTAAATCTTTAGGGAAGCAGACTCTCTCATCTTTACCTCTGGGTGGCTGGTGGCACTGAACTGCTAACCTTCCCAATGATTAACCACTCTGCCGCCGGGGCTCCTGTTCCAAACCAGATAGACCGCAATTGTGTTATCATGAAGACAGAAACCCAAACACCAAACTCATTCCCATCGAGCCGGTGCCCTCAACTCCTCGGAACGCTACGGGGCAAGGTGGAAGGACTCTGGTGGGTTTGTGAGGCGCTAACTGCTGACTCTCTCCTACAGAGCAGCTGTTGAACTGCTGACCTTGTTAATTGCCGCCCAACATGTATCTATCCCCCCCCCTCACACACACACAGGACACCATTCATGAATACATATGTATGATAAAAAAAAATCCCAAGCTAAACCTGGATGCTAAATAATTGGGGGATCTCTACTTTCTTAGCCCTACTTTTCGTTTCCCCAAATTTTCCACATTGAGTGTATGTGGTTGTCTCAGCCTGGGTTCCCATCGGAAGCCAAACCTGCCAGGTGAGAGCAGACACTTTATTTTGGGAAGTGGCCACAGGGTCAGAGTGGGGACTGAGACAAGTGTGACAAGACAGGATGGAAAGACCATACAATGCTATGCGGGCAAGTTGGTCACTGCTGTGGGCGATGAGGGCGCAAGGTCCTGGAGCTTCTGTGCTCTGTAGGATTGCCCCTGCTGGGATTGAAAGAGGAGAGCATTTCTCCACCAACTGCCAAGTCACTGCCAGCAAGCTGCTAACGGGTTCTGAACCCCTCCTTCCTGGCTGCTCATGAGCGTGTCCTCAAGGAGGTTCTGCAGGTGACACCCCCCACATCCTCCTGTGAAGTCAGAGGAGCTCCAGAAGAGAAATTGGGAAGTACAGGGTATTGCAGCGTGGGGTCTGAGGGGAGGCTGGTCAAGTATAACTAGGTTGGTTACAAAAATAGCTGGGGCAGGATATACCTAGAAGAAGAGAATGTGAGATGTGGCCCAGGTATCTGCAACGTTTTACCTTTGTAAACAAAGAAATAAAATAGTCACTGATAAAGGAGAAAAGAGTCAAGAAAAAGTGAGAAAGAAAGAAAAGAGACTTTGTACACTATGTTCATGGTAGCATTATTCACAGTGGCCAAAGTTAGAAAATAATCACTCCATCCATCAATAGATGATTAAACAAGCAAAATGTGGTATCAAACATACAATGGAACATTATTCAGCCATAAAGAGAAATCAAGGTACATGATAGCACATGGATGAACCTTGAAAACATTATTCTGAATGAAACAAGTCATTCACAAAAGGACAAATATGATATGATCCCATATATATGCACATAGATGTGTACATATATACTTACATGAGGGATTCCCCAAGAGACAGATTTAACATATTTAATTTTTTTACAAAAAAATCTTATGACCTTCAAAGTACTCTCCATTAAACTTAATGCATTTCTCAAATCTGTGATTCCATTCTTAGAAACATTTTTCAAACTCATCTGTTTGGATGACTGACAGCTCCTCCATCTTTTTTATCTTAACCTCTTCTACATTGTCAAATCGCTGTCCTTTCATGTCCCTCTGAATTTGCAAAAACAAAAAGAAGTCACATGGAGTGAGGTTAGGAGAGTAAAGTGCGTGGGGCAAGAGAAACACGCTGCTTTTTGCCAAAAACTGGCCACTGAGATGGCTGCATTAGCAGGTACTTTGTCGTGGTGGCAAAACCAGTCCCCCATCTGCCACAAAGCAGACCTTTTTTGTCACATACTATTCTGCAATCTTTTCAGTACCTCTAAATAGAAAGCTTGATTAAGAGTCTGACCTTGTGGAACAAACTCCAAATACACTACAGGCCAACATTTTCATCCATTCAGGAAGTTGACCGACATCCAGAACGATGTTTGTTATCTGCTAACATTTACCTTTTTGAAACGAGAAAACCACTCATTCACTTGAGTCTTTACCAAGGGATGACTTTGTAAGCTGTGTTCAACTTCACGACAGTTTCTGCAGCATTTTTTCCAAGAGGAAACAAAATGTCACAGTTCCACACTGTTCTCTTAAATTGACCATCACGGAAAACAAGATTTGAGCAAGAAACTGCTTTTATGAAAAAATTCACTGTAACTAGAGAGAAACTTCCCAGGTAATACCACTGGTGCATGAACTCAGAGTGGGTTGCTTGATGGAGTGAGCTGCTTAGTTCCCCTGGCTGGAAAAATACATGCTCAAAAACTCTGCGCTGCAATTCAGGTATTTTGGGGGGTACCACCTTGTATAGCCGATAAATGTATGGAGAACTTTGGTCTTCTTTTTTTATCGTGCAAAGATCCATTGACACATTTGAATTACAGTGTTGGTAAAGATATTGAGCATACCATGAATTCTCAGAAAAATGAACAAATAAGTTTGGGAGGAAGTGCATCAGAATGTACTTCCATAAACCAAACGTACAATCACAATGGTGAAAATGGTGAGACTTCTTCTCACCTACTTCGGGCATATCAGCAGAAGGGACTTGTCCCTGGAGAAGGACATCATGTTGGGTAGAAAGTCAGTGAAAAAGAGAAAGACTCTCATGGACATGGATTGACACAATAGGCTGAAACTGAACAAAGATTGTGCGGTGGGTGCAGGATCGGGGAGTGTTTCTTTCTGTGACCCAGGAATTCACTATGCGTTGGAGCTGATTTCATGGCACGCAGCAACCACAATGACATGGAGACCATAGCGTATGAGTGGTTACTAAAAGAGGGAGGGGCATGGGTTAAGGAATTATTGCCTAAGGAGCATTGAATTCCTATTAATGGCAATGGGAAATTCTGGGAACAGATAATGGTCATGATCACACAACATAATGAATACCATTACATCGTACTTGTAAAAATTGTGGAGTTGGCTAATGCTCTGAGATATATATGTATATATATATATGTTTCTATATGTTATTTTTATAAAAAGAATGGGAGGGTAGAATGAAAGGAAGAAAGACAGGAGAAAAGCAGTCTTTACAGGGCTACGTTTCCCTCCTAACTCTTCTTAAACTTTTCTTCAGTCACGTCTCCAGCAACACCTGCCAACTGGAAACTTAGAACTGGGGTTGCAAGGCAGGGCCACCTACTCTCTGAAAGCATCCATGTCCTCGGCAGGAGAGCCTGTGGCCTCCAGTCTTCTCCCTACCTCACCATCCACACACACTCAACCCTCAGTACTGGGCCAAGGCACCCCACTCTCCTTGAAGAGTGCATGCGAATAACAATTTACAGTTGTGAGATGATTTACAATACACAAAGATTTCATCTAAATTACTATACTTTACTCTTGGAAACAAGTATAAAACAAACAAAGCAGAGCTTTTCATCTTTGTTTTTCAGACAGGGAATGGAAGCCCTGAAAGGTTAAGTGATTTATTCAAGGTCACACAGGTAGGAACCAAGCTCACAGTGGTTCAGTGGATTCTGACAAATAGCAAGACGGAGAAGAGCTGCCTGTGTGGGTTTCTGCGAGTCTAACTGCAGGAGTAGAAAGCTTCATTTTCCCCCCTTAAAAAGGCTGGTAACTTGTGGTGAGCAGCTTGCCCTCATATCTGGGGTGTTTGAGACTCCAAAAGCTACTTTGCTTTTCCCCGGTGAGTCTTGCCATCTAGAAATTTGCTTTGCAGTCCAGCCACCAACAGGGATGACACCAAATCATCAGAAAGTCTACAATGAGCAAAAACATATCCCTACTAAGGATAGCTTTTATTGATCATTTATTGTGTATTAGGCGAGCCCTGGCAGCATTGTGGTTACCTAAAAGGCCAGCAGTTTGAAACCACCAGGTACCCCACAAGAGAAAGACAAGACTTTGTACCCCCCATAAAGAGTCACAGTTGCAGAAACGCACAGGGACAGCTCTCCCCTGTCCTCCAGGGTCTTCATGCGTCAGAATTGACTCAGTGGCAGTGAGGTTGCTTGTTTGGCTATTTGTTTTATATAGTAGCTCTTGTGCTAAATACTTTCTATTCATTAGCTCATTTAATTCATACAGCAACCTCATTTAGAAGAAATCTCTCTTGGACGAAGTACAGCCAGCATGTTACTTAGAAGAGAGGATGGCATCATCTCACACACTTCGGGCATGTCATTAGCAGAGCCATTCCCTGGAAAAGGACACCATGCTTGGGTTAGTAGAGGGACCGTGAAAAAGAGAAAGACTCTCAACGAGATGGATTGACACAGCCGCTGCAACAATGCACTGACTCACATGAATGAGGATGAGTTTGACAAAGGACAGGCTGTGCTTGGCTTTGCTGTGCACAGTCCGTCTTCTCACAGCTTAAGAGGCTGAAAGTTCAAATCCAGGTTTCTAGTTTTAGGGCGGCAATTCTCAAACTGTGGCTCATAACCCCTTTGGGGGAGATCCCTGTTTATTTGAGTCTTTCTTCCTGAGTGATCTTAATATGATTTGGCATCTCTCTTCCCCATATCTGCTTTGCTTGCTTGTGTAAACCCTTATGTCTCAAAAGAGATCGACTCAAAATACCTACTACATTAATTCTGCCTCATAACATACTAGGAAAATCCATTCCCAAATGGCACGGAGATTCTGAGTTATAGCACATATTTTGTGGGGGCACAATCCAATTCATGACAGTGCCCTCTTTTTAAATAGGCCTATTTAAAGTGACTGCCTTAAAGTAACCTCGTACTGATATAAAATGACTCACACAACTGAGTGGTTTTGAAGAATAGAAATTATCTTCTCACAATTAGAAGATAAAAGTCCAAATTGGAGTTGCAGTCTGTGTGGAATCTTTCCTTATCAATAATTCCAGGAATCCGTTGGCACCTGTTCTCCCATGGCAACTGTCTCCCCAGTGAGTCTATATCTCTGTATCTAGCCCACTCTTTTTCTTTTTCTATATAAAAAAATCAGTTTATTGGGGGCTCTTACAGCTCTTATAACATTTCATAAATCAATAGTATCAAACATATTTGTACATATGTTGCCACCATTATCTTATAAACATTTACTTTCTAGTTAAGCCCTGGGTATCAACACCTTTTTCTCCCTCGGCCCCCCACTCCCACCCTAGTGACCACTTGATAAATGAAAAAATATTATTGTTTTCATATCTTATACTAGCCTCTATCTCCCTTCACCCACATTTCTACTTTTCACCCTCCTTTAGTGAAGGAGAGGATTATGTGTCAACTACTGAGATTGGTTCCCCACTCCTCCCCTCCTCCTATCACTACTACCAATTCTGTTCCTGAGGGTTTTATCTGACCTGGATTTTCTGTCAGGAGTTCTTATCTGTACCAGTGTGCATGCTCCAGTCTAGTCCAAACTGAAAGGCAGGACTGGCGGAGTATTGCATTTTTCATTGGTGCTATACTGTGCCCTGGTTGACTCATCCCTTCTTTGTGACCTTCTTTGGGAGAATGTCCTATTGTCTATAGATGGGTTTAAGGTCTTTGATCTGACACCCCCCCCTCAAATAACCTACCCTTTTAATTCCTCATAAGTGATTAAGTTTAGGATCCATGAGACACTTGTAGGCCCTCAACTGATTGCTTAATTATGTCATTAACTTGCACTATGGAAAATGGCTTCAATATATTTCACTACATTGCATTCATGGGAATAGGGGTTAGGGTTCTAACACATATTTTGGAGGAGTGGAGCAAAATTCAATCTGTAATAGTATCTTCAGATGGACCATTCAAAGAGAGATCTCAACCCATCTGAACCAGTTTTAAAATCATGCTTGGCTACTTGCTTTCCCTCCCCTTGAATGTTCTACCTGAACTCCAGCTCTGACTTCTAACCCAGTGTCATCCTAGGGTCACACAGTAAGTGTCTTGTAGATTTTGTGTGTTCTGGTTGCCATTGGTAGCATCAAGTCAACTCCGACTCACAGTCTGATTTCCAACAGAAGGACACCCTCCTGGTCCTGTGCCATCCTCACAATCGCTCTCAGGCGTGAGCCCACTGTTGCAGCCCCTGTGTCAATCCAGCTTGTTGAGGACCTTCCTCTTCCTTGTTGCTCATCCACGTTCCCAAGCACGGTATCCTGCTCCAAAGACTGGTTTCCCATGACAACAAGTCCAAAGGACATGATTTTTGTAGGCAGAGTTGATATCCAATAAATGCTGGGTTGTTGATTTATTGAATTAATAAATTATCTTCTCTCAAAAGAAGGGAGGGAACGTTCTCCCTTCCTTCACATTTTTTCTTTTCCGCAAAAGTCCAGCTCTGTCATTGAGGTAATTCCCAGTCCTAGCGATCCAGCAGCCCAGGGTAGAACTACCCCTTTCGGTTTCCAAGATTTTAAATCTTTATGGAGTAGACAGTCTCATTTCTCCCGCAGAGTGACTGGTGGGTTCGAAACACTGACTTCATGGTTAGTAGCTCAATGTGCTGGTCACAACGTTTGACATTTCTATTGTTAAGATGACTAGGTAAAAGTGTAATGGAAAAATACACATTTCAACTGCATTAGAGGATTATTTTCCCTGCGAAGTGGGAACTCTTAAACCAGCTAACAGATTGCCAAGGATTCATTTCTCTGATCTTTCTTCCATTAATCCCTCTGTGCAAAGAACAGGGCACAACGTTGTTATATTCTGATGGAAGTAATAAGAAGGAATAAGAAATTGTCTGTGATAGTTACATAATATGGTGTCAATTTGAGGACTAAGAGTGCCTAATCTGCCCATCAGGATTGAGCCAGTGAGTTCTCTGTGTGGGCATGGTCTACTCCTGAGGATTCTTGGGACTCCTGTATTTCCTCCTTGGAAGTAGGAGACTCTCTCTCTCTCTCTCTCTGCTAAATCTCTGTGGCAAATCCCTGTTGAGAAGACACATGAAGAGAGGCTGATGGAGCCAAACCTATGCAGCCATGTGGAGACCATTGTCAGTGCAGAGATGCTTACAATGCCACTGGATCCACAAGACTTCCCACTCACTGACCTGTGATCTTCCTGCATTCTGTGTCATTGCATGTGTCTTGTGAGTTTGAAGAGGACTTTATAGATTGGTATCAAACATATGGGCTAACATTGGACTTATGGACTTGATTTGGACTTGGCAGAGATGTCCTCTCAATATTCAACTGCTCTTGTATAGAAAACCCTTTCTTATACCCACATGAGCATCTATGAATTTTGTTTCTCTAGTCTGCCCAGACTAATGCCATGTCCAAAGCAGCACTTCTCATAATCCTTATCAAAAAGCTGTTGTGACCATAGGGAAAATTCATCTTTGGCTCAAATTGGTTTGTTTGCTCATCTTTCAAAGAAATATAATCTGTTGGAACCCCTTTGGTTGTACAAATGGTTAACATACTTGACTACTAACTGGAAGGTTAGAGGTTCAACCTAGAAGTGCTCAGAAGAAAGGCCTGGTGATCTATGTTCCAAAAGTTCAGCCATGAGAAAACTGATGAAGGGAGCACAGTTCTACTCTGATTCACATGCAGTTGGCATGAGTCGGAGTTGACTCCATGGCAACCAAGAGTTAATCAGCTGTCCAAGTCCAGCAGATCCTTTATCAGGTTTCCAGCAGCCCAAACCTTCCCCATGGAGAATTTTGTCAGCATATTTTTCCTAAAACACATTTTACCAGGGAACTGCAGCGCAGCAATATGTACTCTGAGGAAGCACTGTTGGCATTGTCCATCTTACAGCAGTGGGTTTCCAGTCTCATGTACTAAGAAGCTCTTCAGAAACAGAGATTTCCAGGTCTCATCCTAGACTTCCGTCAACATTCCTTAGAGGGCATGAGCCCCTGTTGGAAAGTTCTGTGGGAGGAAACCATGAGGGCGGCAGGGAGAGCTGTATAAGACATCAGAGGTCAAGTTTCATCAAGTAAAAATTATTTCTGAGTCCCAGCCCTGCCCTCTCAGGTACAGACAAGGGACAGTATGCTTTGAGAAGAGCTGTTCTCAGTCACTCAAGCTGGGAGGTAAGGGGAAGAGGAGCATGTTTTGTTTCGTATCTGAGCACAGACTTAGCATCCACTCAGTAGTCCAATACAGCCAGATTGACCTTGGAGGAAGTCTGCTTTGCCTTGAAGTCTACCAGGCATACTTCCTCTGGCCACGGATGAGGATGAGGGCAGGATGCTGGGAAGTTGACTGGGTTCTTTCATCTGTTTCCATTCCACATAGAGAGAGTGAGAGAGAATAGGCCTGATGTAGCAAACTGGGTGTTATCAGACAGAAACACAACCTTTCAAGTGACTGCTCCCAGCTGGGCCACAGAACTCATATGAGTCAACTGCACAAGGACCCCTGTGAGATCGTGTCAGGAGGAAGCCAAAAAGCTATGCAGGTCTGGGTCCTAAGTCTTCGTCCTTAGCTTTGTCATCTCTCTCGTTACCTTGCTAACCACCCCAGTGACAGAACTAGCCTTACATTTTAGGGTGTCAATGCCAACACCTGGCCCATAATAAGTGATGAATATTTGTTTAATTGAATTTAATTCCCTCTAAGCAAAACTGCTCCAATGTCTCCATCTTTTTCATTACAGGTCCACATTTACTGAGTGTTCACGTGAAAAAAGAATCATGGTGCATTCAACCCCCAACCCCCTACCCAGAAAGTGTTCAGTATTTGCTTAGCTTGTTGAAGTAAATGGGTATCAGCAAAACTCTCATACTATAAATTTGGGTATTGGTTTGGATATTGTATGTCTGGGGGAGGGGAGCATAATCACCATCATCATTGCTGGGTACTCTATTAAGACCCATCCTTGTCCCCTTTCTGCCACATCTGCTCTAAGTTTAAACAAATGAGAAGAGTTTGGATTGTTTTTTATTTTTCCTGCATCTGATCTGGAGAGAGGCGCCCTTGACAATGAGGCTATCAACTCTACCAGCTGTGTGATCTTGGACAAACTGCTACACCTCTCTGGGCTCCATGTTGTTGCTAGCTGCCATTACATCAGTTCTCACTCATAGTGACCCCAGGTAGCAAAAAACAAAGCACTGCCTGGTCTCGCATCAGTCTCACAATTGTTCCCAACTTTGAGCCCATTGTTACCACTTCTGTGTCAATCCATCTTCTTGAGGGTCTTCCTCTTTTACCACTGACCTTCTACTTTACCAAATAGGATGGCCTTCTCCAACAACTAGTCACTCATGATGGCATGTTAAATGGGGGTGAAAGGACGTCTTGCCAGTCCTTCTAAGGAGCATTCTGGGTATTTTTTGTGTGTGTGTGTGTGTGTGTATAACTATATATGCACAAAATCATTAAGATCAATGCACACAAACACCTGAAACACAGGAGGTGGTTGATAAATAGAAGGTACTATTTTTGATAACCCACAATGACCTATGGTACAGGGTAGAATGGTCCCTTTGAGCCGGCATCGATTTGATGGCAGTGAGTTTGGTTTGTTTGGGGTTTGTATTTTGATACGTTCAGTCCTGGAACCACTTATACCCACGGTCTGGATCCTCGGGTTGTCCACCCCTCAGAGTTGCAGACACCCTTTGAGCGGCTCACAGCTGTGCACAGAAGGGAGGAGCAGCCCTATCAGGACAAGGACCGGAGGCTCAGCAGGTCTTCTGCTATTTGTAGAAGAGTGGTATCATTAGAGAGATAATGGAAGGAGAATCCCAACCTCAACAGGTGACACTGTCAGAAGGATGTCACCAAAGTGATTGTCCATAACAATTGTGCTTCAGTAGAAATTTATTATATCCTAGAAAAGTATTTCCTAAGCTATTGAAAGATGTGTTATATGCTCAAGAATTGAAGGTACTCAAGGAAGATCTCCCACCTACACTGACGGCATTAAGAAAAAAAAAACCCATGGCTCCAGTAATTGATGAAATATAATCTGAACTGTTTCTCAAAACTGTTGCAGCACTAGAAGCACTCTGTCACCTAGGTCAAGAAATTTGGAAGACGGCTGGCTACCTGGCCAACTGAGTGGAAGGGAATCATATCTGTCCTCATTTCACACAAAGGCGATAGCAAAATTCAGATGTTATTAATATCATTACAATCTATGCATGTAAAATTCTGCTGAAGGCAATTCAAATGATCATAGCAGTTCACTGGCAATAAACTGGCAAAATTTAAGTCAGTTTCAAAAGAGGACGTGGCACGAAGAATAGAACTGCTGATATCACACGGGCCTTGGCTGAAAGCAGAGAATACCAGAAAGATGTTCGTGTTTTATTGGTTATGTGAAAGCATTACATTTTGTGAAGTATAGCAAACTACCTATAACATTGTGAAAAATGGGAAGTCCAGAGCACTTAACTGTGCTCATTTGGAATGGTGTACATGGACCAAGAGGTAGTTGTTAGAATAGAACAAAGGTATTTTGTTTTTTGAATCATTTTAGTGGAGGCTCTTATAGCTTTTACAACATTCCACACATCAATTGTATCAAGCACATTTGTACATATGTTGCCATCATCGTTTTCTAAACATTTGCTTTCTCCTTGAGGCATTGGTATTGGGAACTCTTTTTTGCTTCCCTCCCTCCCCACTCTCAACCTCATGACCCCTTGAAAATTATAAATTATTTTTATTTCCGCATCTGACACCAACTACTGTCTCCCTTCACCCATGTTTCTGTTGTTTGTCCCCTGGGGGGTGGAAATTATGTGTTGATCATTGCATTTGGTTCCTTCTTCCTCCCCCCACCTTTCCCCTTACCCTTCTGGTATCACTACTCCCAATTCTGTAGAACAAAGTTTTATGTCTACTCATGCTAGAAGCTATTGTTTTCAATCACTGGTGTGGTTTTTTACAACCAGTCATTTTGTCAGATTTGCTGATATCTTGGATACAACATTGTGCAATCATCAAGAATGAAACGGTAATTAAAGGAAAACTCAGCACCGTCAAGTTGATTCTGATCCATAGCAATCCTATGGGATAGGGTCGGACTGCCCCTGTGGGGTTTCCAAGTCTTGGCTTTCTCAACTGCTGACCTTGTGGTTAGCAAGTCAAAGTGTAATCAGCCATTAAGCTCCATAATTAAAGAAACAGAAGAAGAAATTATTAGGCTTCCACGGAGTTACTAATATGTTAGAATTAGTAATGACTCTCAACACAGAAAACTTTTACCAAATTATTTTAGTGTTAGTATACATAGCATCTAAGAAATATTACACTAAAGCAATTTACAAGTGTATTTATCACATAGTATTTTATGACTGAAATTAACAGTAAATGTTACTAAGGATCCTATTTGGTCTGGCCCTTGTGAGACACCAATCCTTGTTATTAAGTCCATCACTTTGTAAACAAAGTTCTGCCTATTAATAAAGAGATGACATAAGTATCATTGCACTTCTGTTTACACAGATGTGTACTTTATGCTTTCTTAATGTGAATAGTGTGCTTGCTGGGTGAGAATGTGCACACTCAGGGCTTGGACACTTAGACGTAGTGCTTTCCAGGCTCAATTCTAGGTCTGTCTAGTGCACAAGCCCCAGTTCTTGTCTCTGTGGGGTCCGGAGGCACTGCCCTTGTTCCCAGGATGCAGGTTCCAGCCCGCACCCCCTCCTCTGGTGGTAGAACTGGAAAGGAAGAGTCTGAAGGCAGAATGCACTTATTGAACACCTGTTACATGCCAGATTTTAGACTAGTTATCATTGAGGGAATGGGAACAAGGTAGTGGAGTCAAGTTTAGTGAATTCCAGACATGACTGGAGCCTTAGTTCTCATGGGTCACAGAGTGTCTGTCCAAGAACAAATAGGGATAAAGCAGCTCTGCCTGTGCCGTACTGAATGTGGGCACACCACCTCACACCTGACTTCGCAGCTCATTCTTTTTAAAATGACATGCTGCGGATTAAATGCTCCCTGTAGATTCCAGAACCTGGGATGAGGGTGGGAGGGGGTGCAGCAACGGAATTAACCATGGATTTTTAATATGATTCCTCCGGGCATCATTTTTTGTCTACCCTTCATATTGGGAACTTCATAAATGCTGGTCACTGAATCGAATTCCTGGTAGTATCGTGGTGACCATAAAGTCTGCAGTTGGAACACAATAACGGCTCCGTGGTAGAAAGACGAGGCTCTCTGTTCTTGGAAAGAACTCTCTGTTCTCGGAAACTCTGGGGAGCAGTTCTGCTCTTCCCTCGGGGTCCCTATATGCCAGTCTCAACTCAGTGGCAGTAGATTTGGGTTTGGATGAGTTGGTATCGACTGACCTAAAATCTTTGTAAAATTTACCACCAAGAAAGTTCTACCAGCACAGTTTATTCGACCCAATCTCAATGAGTTTGTTCGTTGGTTTGGATTTGAGTTTTGTTGTTTTCCTTTGACAATCTCCAGGGACAGCTCCATGGATGCAGGTCAAAAATTCCCAATTCTTTGCTGCTTCTTAATGTTTTCTGAAATTATATTTTAGCAGTGCCTGAGGGTCCTTGGCATACAACCGGCTGCCTGGGCTGCGTGCCAGCTTCTTCTCAGGGGAGAGTAGACGAAAAAGAGGACCTCAGAGCAGAGGTCTTCCTGCAAGGCCATGGGTCCATACGAAGCAGGGTCACACATGAACTGCTAGAACCCTCTGGTCTGCAGAGCAGTCAGGGCTGATTCCCTTTGGATCACATGACAGGGGACGTAAGTGTGTCTGGAATATGTGGAGTGTGCCTAGGTTTGGAAGAAACGTCTGTTTGTCCGCCTCCGGGGTATTATGTTTTGTGTAGAAAAACAAATATCTTCGTAGAGCTCAGGAGAAATAACCGCAAACTCTCTGGCTGAGCCCCATTCTCCATCAGATCAGTATCTCAAAGCCATAAAACTATTTACAACCTGTCCCTTGACACTGGCTGGGGTCACTCTTTGCTGTGCTGTTGAGATTGGTTCCTGAGGGCTGGAGCACATTCTCGCAGTTCCATTCGTCCCTCCTCCGGCCAAGCACTAAAATGTTTCCTTATGCTCGTATCTGCTTATGGAACAGTTATTCCCCTGGCTTTTTATGCCCACAAAGTCTGGAGTGAATTAGTCTGGTTGGGCTTGCATTACGTGAAGAATCTAAAGTTCAGGGAGATTAAATACATGGCTGAGCACAATCATAATAACTTCGATCAATGAGTCATGCAGTCTCCCTTATAGACATTATTTAAAACAGCATGGAACCTAAGGCCAGACCCCTGACAGAAACTAGATGAAAGGAAAAAGAAGCCAGATGATGGGCTACCAAACTGTTAAGGCAAGAGTGAGATGAGACTGGTAACTCTGACGCCATCCTCTTTTGAATTAGGACTAGCCACACCACTTGCTGGTATTTCCTAGGGGTGGAAGGGGGGACGGTTTGTCAAGCAGAATGAGCGAGAGCCTTTAGTACAGAATATGTAGCCTTTTTGTCAGTATAGTATCCAGTTGGGAAAAAGAAAGCATTGATAAAGATGTTTAATACTTCATCCCTTAGAGGAAGCCAGTGAATAGTGATACTATTGAATGCTTACTGTGCAGGAATGTGTGCATTGACCTCATAAAAGTGTCACTATAGCTCTAGGCACAGGGTGTTAATGCTATTTGAGAATGCAAGAACTCCACGGTGTGGGGGCCAGGCTTGATTTGGGGAATCAGGCTCTGGGACCATTACATCAGCTGGCCACCCCATGCCACAGAGCTTGCCATTCCAGGCGTGTGAAGTTGCTGACTTGGTGCATCTAAGAATAACATCTGGGCTACGGGCACCCCTGGGGCACACCTCAGCCTGCCTGCCCCTGTGCCTCCTCTGAGGTAACTTCCTCAGAGACTGGGGACAAAGAACAGCTCCACCCTCTGCCGTGGGTGGCACAGGGTGTTCTTATGCCTCATCAGTCCCCCTGGGCATTGGTGATATGACCAAGAGAAACTCTGGAGCTGCCCACACATGCTACAAAGTCGGCCAAGATTGGAGAATAATGTCATGAAAACTCAGCAGTTCTGTCCGGTCTGCCTCTTGGGTCTCACGCAAAAGGGCAGCAAATGCAGATTTCTCCAGGAGGGCCAGGGTTGTATCTGGAGAAATCTACTTTGCTGGGCATCTGGGTCCTCATTGTGTCGGGGGAACCCTGTTGGCACAGCAAGTTATGAATTGGGCTGCAAACCACAAAGTCAGCAGTTCGAAACCCCCAGTCACTCAGCCAGAGAAAGAGGACGCTTTTGACTTCATCAGAGAATCACAGTCTGAGAAACCCACAGGGGCATTTTTGTCCCATCCAGTAGGGTCGCTGAGTCTGAATCATTTGGGCTGGCGGTGAAAACAGAGTTTACTATTCCAGCATTCAAGACAGAAAAGGGCCTTTGACCTGAAGCAGGGAATGAATAGAGATGTCTGAGGGAACTGCCCCAACCCCGACTATGTGGACACTCCCCTCCCCCCGGAAGAATCTACTTCAGAATGTCCGATCAGAGCACACAAGAGCAAATGAAGAAAGAGGACGAGAGAGGAGAACACATCCTGACCCACCAAGCCTTGAGGATGACATTCCTGCTCAGAGCAGCCAATGCACAGAGAGGACCATACGGCCGGCCCTACCATGAGGCATGACATCCCTCACTGACCAATAGCCATAAAGACACCGTGTGGGAACTGCATCTGACATGACCCCAACACCCGAGGCAAAACACTAAGGGTGTGAAACAGAACAGCAAGGGGAGAAGAGCAAGGAAATCCAGAGGGAATAGACTTTGGGATCTGGGCATGGCATCCCATCGGACTTGATTCTTAAAGGTCAACAAACAAACCTTGAACTCTTTACAGGCTTTTCTTTTTTGTCATTTGTTGTTGTTGTTTTGTTGCTTTGTTTTGCTCTGTGTTTGTGCATCTTATTACATGGCATGTCTATCTAGATAAGTTAGGCAGGATAAACAATCTGGAGGAGAAAACAAGGAGACCGATGGTTCAAGGGGGACATGGGAGAGGGGAACCAAACCCAGGGACAAGTGAACAACAAGTGATCCAAAATCAGTGGTGAGGAGAGTGTAGGATGCTTGGTAGGGCTTGATCAAGGGCAATGTAACAGAGAGAAATTAAGGATTTCCAAATGAAGGCTGAACATGATAATGGGACAAAAAGAAAGAAAAAAGAAATAGTGGAAAGAACTAGGAGGCAAAGGACATTTCTAGAGGTCTAAATACAGGCATGTACATATGTAAATATATTTATATATGATCATGGGAACATAGATCTATGCAGATATATTTATAGGTTTAGCATTAGGTAACAGATGGACATTGGACCTCCACTCAAGTGCTCCCTCAATGCAAGAACACGTTATTCTATTAAATAGGCATTCCATGGTGTTCACCATCCAGACACAATCACTGAAGACAAAGTGGGTGCATAAACAAATGTGGTAATGAAAGCTGATGGTGCCCAGCTATCAAAAGATAAGCATCTGGGATCTTAAAGGATTGAAGATAGACAAGTAGCCATCTGGTCTAGAAGCAACAAAGGAAGAAGCATGCCAGCCTGTGTGATGACAAGGTGTCGATGGGATCAGGTATCAGGCATCAAAGAACAAAAAAATCATATCATTTTGAATGATGGGAGAGTGCAGAGTGGGGACCCAAAGTCCATCTATAGGCAACTGGACAGCCCCTTACAGAAGGGTCGTGGGGAGGAGACGAGACAGTCAGGTTGCAGTGTAGCACCGATAAAATATGCAATGTTCGTCTAGTTCTTTAATGCTCCCCCCCTCCCCACTATCATGATCCCAATTCTACCTTACAAATCTGGCTAGACCAGAGGATATACACTGGTACAAATAGGAACTGGACAGATAAACCCCTCAGGACCAATAATGAGAGTAGAGATATCAAGAGGGTAAGTGGAAAGTGGGGTAGAAAGGGGGAACAATTACAAGGAATAACACACCACCCCCTCCCTGGGGGATGGACAACAGGAAAGTGGGTGAAAGGAGACATCAGACAGTGTAAGACATGAAAAAATAATAATAACTTATAAATTATCAAGGACTCATGAGGGAGGGGACAACGAGGAGTTGATACCAAGGGTCCAAATAGAAAGAAAATGTTTTGAGAATATGATGTCAACATATATACAAATGTGCTTGACACAGTGGTTGGATGGATATATGGAATATGATAACAGTTGTACGAGCCCCTGATGAAATCATTTAAAAAGAAAGAAGAAGAAGCCTTTGAGTGGACTAAGGTACAAAGCACTAGGAGACTATCACCCAGCTAGCTAGGAGCTGCACACAGGAGTTCTGACCCTTGCTACCACTGTAGTCATCATGACAAGACGCAGCACTTAGAACAGGCCAGGTGACACCCACTGCCCATAGTCTCGTTCATGTGATCCTCTCAGCACCCCACCCCACCTGGAAAGCCTGAGCTCTATCACTGAGGAGGAAACTGAGGCACCGAAAAGGTGACGACCCGCAGGTGATTCCCACCTGCTCCTGTAAACCTTGAGCCTCTGAAGAACATTTTTCAGGGTCCAAAGTGCACAGGGGTGTGCCCTCTCGACTGGCTCGCTGAGTACCTGCTGTTTTATGAGTGGTGGTAAAGGCGTTCTGAACGTAAATGACCTCACTTATTAGGCTCTCAGGCGCACGTCCCAGAGACACAATCAGTCCTGTGGGAGCCCGGGCACTTCCTCTGTGTCCAACCTCCTCTCCGGCACACCCGTGGGGCCTGGTGCCGCGGGTCTGCGGTCCCATTTCTCCTCACCTTCCTTCTCCTGGGCATCTCCCACGTGGACGCTCACTCGGATGCCTCCTCTGACCCTCTCCCCAGTGCCACACGGCCACATTGCCAGTGGTTAGGGGCATGTCTTTGCTCCTATCTCGATTGCCAGTCGGGTGAGCCTGAGTCCGCCACTTACACCCGCTGTGCCCCCGTTTGCTCAGTTGTGGAGTGAGACATCACTAAGATTAGACCAGTAGGTGGGCATGACGCTGGCAGCAAACCCAGGCATGGTGTGGCTCAGTCTTTCTGGGTCTGTGCTCTCTTTTATCCCCGTGCCCTCCCTGCAGGCAAGGAACTGGGTCTCCCTGTCTTGCCAGGACCCGGGTGCACAGTGGGTGGCTTCCTTTCAAACTGACAGGTCATCCTGGGCGGTTTGCACTCGTCCAGGGAGGCAAGCGTACAGAACAAAGTAGGAAATGTCCGTGCTTTGTTCGCTTGCCCCACAAAGGGGCTGCTCTCCCTAGGCAAGGGGGGTGGGGGGCGGGAACCAGCACTTAGTGCATTCCTGTGTCCAAGAGAAGCGATGTTTCCCTTTTCCTCTGCTGTAGGCTAACCTTGTTTTCACTCCACTCCCTCATAACCGTAACTGTGTGGAGGCAGATGACTCATATATTGTTTTTGGCACATGGTTCCTTAAAGGAGAAGTTATCCGACCTCACGTCATTGATCTCACTGCTTTGCTAAGTTAACAGAAGCCGGCCCTTGACCTGGGTGAGGGGGGTGGGGACCCCCAACAGAGAAGAGAAGACAGCGACATGGAGTCTGTGGAGTTCAGGGCATGCTTCTGAGTCCGAAACAAGGTACGCACGCGCATGTGCGCGCACAGGCACACCCGTATGAACACACCCTGTAAGGTGGTGGTGAAGATTGGAGAAATGGGGAAAAGGAAGTCACTTGGGAAAGGGCGGTGTGTTTCTCTGAGGAGAAGGAGGGTGATGGCGTTTCTTCACAATGCACCTCTGTAGAACTGAGCCCCTCCCGCCGGCCTCTGTCTGCCCGGCATGAAGGAACTGTTGGTGCCCTCCCTCCGCAGCTGGTCAGGAGGCCTGCGGACAGGCTTCGAGGAGGCTCGCCCAGGCTTTCCTGTTTGTCTCCAAGCCAAGCCCTTCTGGCTTTGCCGAAGGTTACTCTGCCCCATCCACACAGACATAAGCTGGGGGAGAGGGCATGAGAGAGTGTGGATCACAGGTCCTCTCTCCCTCAGCAGCAAGAAAGACCCTCTCAGGGAGCAGGAAAAGGGGCCACTAGCAAAACCAAAACAGTCCAGCTGCACATCCATGCCCAGTCTTCCTGTCCCACATAACAGGCCTGCAGCTTGGTGGGTCTGCCCTCTGCCCGTTTTTTTCTCCCTTAAATCCACCACCACCACCAAGCCTCCCTCCCCAGCCTCCCCACCCCCCACCCCAAAGAGGCCACAATCTCTTCCAGACAGCTTACTTTGCTCTTGGCCTCTCTCCAGACGTTTGTTTCCATTTCCCCTCCAAGGAGAGAGCGGAGATGGAGGAAGGGCCCAAGGGGACAAAGGAGAAAGGGAGACATACCGAGTCCCAGACCCCTCTGCAAGGCTGTCTTGGAACCCTGAGCACAGATGGGGGGTGGAGGGGGACACTCTGGCCAACTGGGGGAACTTGTCTCTCCTTTCCTCTGACTGATGCCTTCAAAGCCCAGTGGGAAGGGGGGGTGGGATCTGAACCCAGGAGGGAGCCTGCCCCTAAACTCAGGTGAATTAAACAAAAAAAGCAGAAAACCGGAAGCCTTCCCTTCCCATACATACTCATACACTCCCACTCATACTCCCACTCACCCTCTCGCACTAGCTGAGACACCTACACTGACAAGTACTCAATGACACACGTGAAGTGGAGGCACACATGCATCCTTGCTTGCACACATTCGCACAAATGCACCCTCACGCTGGCTCACACCATGTGTACTGCCACACCCAGAGGCAAGTGTGCAGGCTCTCTCCCCTACCTGCCCCCCCACCTCGTGCAGGGCAGGCTGGCATGGCGCCTTGCCTCCTGAGGCTACAAAGACCTTCTGAGAAGGATTTGTTTGCTTTTGGAGCACTGTTTCCATGCACGTGGATCGTAGCTCCCAGTCAAATGAAGCGCTTGGCGTAGTCAGTGTGCTCTCTGCGCCATCTCATGTGCCGTCTGGGGCCAGGGGTGAACTGCAGATGGGAGCTAGATGGAGCGAAGGCTCAGTCTCCAGGTCTTCTCCCTTTCTGCAAGCCAGGTTATGTGGCTTGAATATCGCAGGGGGTTAAGGAGCCCTCCTTCACTCCTGTCGCCTCATTCTTCCCATGGAGATCTTTTTTAAAGAGCATGATGCTAAAGGCACACCTTTGAAATATCTAATTTCATACAAATGGAAGACAATAATTACAAATTCCTAAAAGACAGCTGTAGTCTGCGGCACTAAGTTATCTTCAGTTCCCAGAGTCTGTGAAACCCCAGGGACCATCCCCTGACTCATCATTCAGAGTACCTTGGTGACTTTATTAATGAACATGCATGAGAACTTTACTCTCCCTCCTCCCCAGGACAATCAGAGGTACAGAGGTAAAATGGCAGGGTGTGCACCACTGTGGTGTTGTCTTAATAGGTAAGGTAAGGCACAAAAGCCAGACTTTAGGCCCATTCTTCGAATCAACCATTAAGTCATATTTCCAGCAAATAGAGTTTTCTTTTCTTCCGACTCTGAAATACTATCCCAGCTTAATCTGGGGCTTCGCCTACCCCATCAAGGAGGGGTAATGACAGGGAAAAGTCACCTGTTTCATGTTAAAAGTGTCTATATAACAAACCTAAAGATTACTGTTGCTGGAAGCTCTAAGAAAATCTAGAAAGTGGGTGAGCCCCGGTGGCCTAGTGGTTGTGTGCGGGACTGCGGCCCACAGAGTTGACAGTTCAAATACCGCAGCAGCTCTCCAGGAGCAAGGCTGGGCTTCCTACTCCCACCAGGGCAGTGATGCCTCAAAAAAAAAAAAAAGAAGGAGGAAAGGAAACCTGAGAGCTTGTCCAGCTTCCTGGGCCAGGGATGGGAGGCAGGACAAGGGCTCTGAAAGGGGAAACAAGGGATTTTGTTTCCTTGTTCTCTGGAATCGAAGGCACCTTCAGGTAATGGAGGAGTAGCTAAAGATCCTTTGATTTGCCCAGGATGATTATTTGGTTACATGAAAAAAGCATCAAAACATTATTAGAATAGCATAGAGGAACTCAGAAAGTTGGGAAAATGTAAGAACTTCAGACAGAATGATTGTGTGCTGTCTCATTGATTCTGACGTATGGCACTCCTTTAGCGCAAAGTAGAATTGATCCATGGGGTTTTCTAAGCTGACCTCTATGTCACGTCACCAGCCCTTTCCTCTCACAGAGCAGTCTGTGAGTTCAAACCACCAACCTTTCAGTTATCAATCAAATGTCAGTGATGAGTGATGATGCCCCTAGGGACCCTTCTTTTAGATAGCCTAACCAAACCAAGCAAACGCCCTGCCATCCAATAGATTCCGATCAGTGTGACCATATAGGACAGGGTGGAACTGTCTCTCTGACTTTCCAAAACTCTAACTCAATGGTCCTCAACCTGGGGTCGTGACTCCTTTGGGGGGGGTTGAATGACCCAATTCAAAACAGTCGCAAAATCACAGTCAATGAAGTAGCAACAAAAATAATTTTAAGGTTGGGGGGGTCACCACGACATGAGAAACTGCATGAAGACCTCAAGGCATGAGGAAGCTTGAGAACCGCTGCTCTCTTTATGGAAGTAAAAAACCTCCTTTTCCTCCCTCTGAGCAGCTGGTGGTTTTGAACTGCTGACCTTGCAGTTAACAGCCCAACCAGAAAAACTACAAAGTTTTCATCCAAGATATCATCAAAATTCTCTAGAACATCAAGAGGACTGAGCTGCAGCTATTTTTACTTCTAGCCCTCTGATTCAAATAGAAGGACTAAGAGACCCCAAAACTTTATGATCAGGGCCTGATACAAGCCATCTTAATTTATGGTCACCAAGATTATAATAAGGAGTGAGTGAGGCAGGAATCTCTAAACCTGAGTTATGAGGAAGGGAGAATGGATGGTGGACAGTCAAAAATAAACCCTGACAACCAAAGAAGATGTCACGTCTCATAATGCTCACGCAGTGGCCATCACAGGCTCCTTTCCTTTTGCCCAAGGAGGAGATCTACCCAGTGGATGGACTCAGGACTCAGGATTCTCAAGCCCAATTTGAGCAGTGAGAAGAGTAGACCAGGACATTTTATCAAGGAAAAATATTTCTAAAGACTTTGTTATATTAACTTGGTTCCAGTCATCTTAAAGCAATTTAAGATGGCTTTACAGAAATATTTTCTATTTGTGTCTGTTTGATAACTTTACATTTTGACAAGGAGGAAGCAGGATAACTGATGGCACATTGTGAGATTACAAAGGATGAGTTGAAACAAAGTGTGTATGAATTGTTCATTGTAAAACTGATGATCTACTCTGTAGGCCTGCACCAAATTCACATAATTTTTTTAACTGAACAAAGGTCGGGGGGTGGGGGTGGGAAAACTAAGATGACCCAGCTATTTTAGATGAAACAGTCTACCATATTCAAAAGGTTATTCATTTGTCCTTGAAAGAAAAGAGAAATAATAAAATAGGCATTGTTTCTCTTCATTTATAATGAGACTAGGCATGATAAGAGAAAAACTACTCTAGCATATTCCTTAACTGCATAATGTACCTTACCTGTGAAATGTGTACATATAATATAATGGCGAAGTGACCAGCAATGATAAATGCTAACATGGATGTGCAGCAAACAGAACCTTCCAACACAGATGGGGATGTAAATACATGCAATTAACGGAATGCATCAACGTATTATCTGACCCAGAAATCCCATTTCTAGGTATACAAGGAAGAGTCTCAAAGTTCAGAGGGGAATTCTGTTATCTTTTCATGTCATTCTTCCATGAACTTTTTGAAGCCTTAAATACACCCCACAGAAAGACATAAAAAGTGCTCACCTCAACTCAGAATTGCCGAAGAGAAAATAGTGCAAATACAAAGAAATGACATGCACTGCATTTCTAGAAGGGAATAAGAATAAATGACTCAAAAAATGTTAATAATCTCAAATGAACAAAAACATTACAAGAATAGTTTGAGGAACTCCCATGGACCCTTCTCCCATATTCACTGATGGATTACATGTTGGGCCAATTTTCCTTTTTGTTCTCTGTAGATATCTTCTTTGTACATGTTTGGAGAAATACAGATATAGGTGTGCTATTGCTGCCTGTCCCTGTACTATCCTCATAATCATTGCTATATCTGAGCCCCCTGTTGCAGCCTCCGTGTCCGTCCATCTGCTGGGGATCTCCTTCACTTTGGCTCACTTTCTATTTCAACAAGCACAATGGTTCTTCTCTCTGGACTCATCCCTGCTGATAACATTCTCACAATGGGAGATGAAGGCTCACCATCCTCACCTCTAACTACTTATCCCAAGACAGATTTATTCATTGTCCTGATAGCCCATGGTATATGAATATTTGGTATTCCTCTCCAATACCATAATTCAAAGGTCCCAGTTCTTCTTTAGTCTTCCTTACTCATTGCCCAACTTTTCTAAGAATATGAGGTGATTGAAAACACCATGGTTTGAGCGTCACATTTTTTAGCTCCAGATGTGTCAAGAAATTGGTATAGATGTGTTATTTTCTATCATAGCCACAGTTCAATGATCAAAATCATGAAATTCAGCATTGATCATTTATTTAGTCTCTAGCCTATATATAAATTTATCCATCACAATAGTGTGTCCTTCATGGCTATTCTATTTCTTAGTTCAGAAACCAATATGCATTGCATTTTGTTGTCACGTCTCTTTATCTCTGTGACAGATTTATTACTTCTCTAATTGAGAGGTAGGTATCCATGCTTTGGCCAATAGAAATGACACTGTGATATTTCTAAGATGACGTGTTAAAAGACATGCAGATTCCACCTGGCTTACCAGAATACTGGATCTTGGAATTCTGAGCTTCCCTGAGGCTGTCACAATTTTTGGAAGCCCAAGGCTTGTGAAGAGTTTGGTTGAGTGTCCCAACCAGCCCTGTTTTCGAGACATCCCAGTCCAGGAAGCACAAGTTAAGCAGCAGTTATTGGATTCCAGTTCTCAACAACTCAAGTCATCTCCAGCCATTTGCGTTCTCCTGACTAAAGTTCCAGACAAGCATCATACCTGACTTCCCGAAAACATAAGCATAATCCGATGTTTACATCATTAAATTTGAGGTGGTTGGCTAAACAGCAATGGAAAACAATGGGTTAATAATAACCCCTTGTCATAGAAGGTGATTCCAAATCATAAAAACTCTTCATAAGGTTTCTGATGTTGTAAGTCTTCACAGGATCAGAAAACCTCATCTTTCTCCTTAGGAACGGTGGGAGAGTTTGAACCTGCGATTTGGAATGCATTGCTTACTTGACAGCTTTTCAGGAGCTCCTTAATGTGGGACAAATTTTCAGTCCTTCTTTCTCTTTGTTGACTATGACATTTTCAAGGAGTTTAATGTTGTTGTTGTTGTTGTTGTTGTTGTTAACTGCTGTTGAGTTAGTTCCTATCCTTTGCAATCCTACGTATACCATAACGAGACACTTCTCCATCCTCCGTTGTTCTCTCAATGATTCCTCTGTTGCAGCCCATTGTTGCAGTCACCTGTGTCTCCATCTCATCAAGGTCTTCCTTTTTTTCACTGCCCCTCGACTTTAAGCACATTGCACCTCCCAGGCTAATTTTGTAAATATGTCAGGAGTATAAATAAATCTGTCTCTTAGGAAGTACAGGCAGAATGTGAATGGTAATTACATAATCATCTATTTGAGGATTAAGCGTGTAGGAGTGAAGTCTAGCCTGTCAATCAGATCATAACCAATGAGCTCTCTGTGTGGCCATGGTCTTCTCCATGGTCTTCTCCAGGAATTCTGAGAAATCCTGTGTTTCTTTCTTGGAGGCAAAAGACATTGCTCCCTCAATTCACTCCCCTGGAGATGCTCTACTGACAAAACACATGGGGGATGCTTTACTGACCAGACATGTGGCATTACACTGATAGACCCTGTCCATACCTTGGGAACTAGAGAAGCCACATCAAGACCCCTGCCAACACTGAGATACTTACAACGCCGCTGGATCCAGACTTTCCACCTGCTGGTCTGTGATCGACCTGCACTCATTGCCTTTGTTTTGTGAGCCTAAAGACGACTTTAAAGATTGGCAAAAGACATATGGACTAAAATTGGACTTATGGGCTTGTACTGGACTGGCTTGGAATACTTTCTTAATGTACAATTGCCTTTTATATACAACTCTGTCATATACACATATGAGTTTATATGGAATTGTTTCTCTAGTCTACCCAGACGAACACAATGTTCCTTAGAAGTATGCAGAGATTTCATTTCACTTGTACTATGTTATCGAGAGGGACCCAGTCCAGGGAGAAGTACCTATTGCTTGGTAAATTAGAGGAGCAGTGAAAAAGAGGAAGTCTACTGATGAGCTGGACCAACACACTGGCTGTGACGCCATGAATTGGAATGGACTCAACTAACAAAACTAACAGCAACATATCTAACGTCTCTAAATATTTAAAAATATTTAAAAAGAAAACAACTAGATATTTAAAAAGATATTTAAAAAGAAAACAATTCAGATCTAATTTCTACAGCTGCAGATAAGGTCTTCCTGAACTGGGATTTCATATGCTGGAATCATATATACATAGATGTACTCCTCTGCATGTGGCTTTTCCCCAGATTTATGCCTATACAACCATTCATGTTACTGCATTCATCGGTAATTTGTTCATTCTAATTGCGATGCGTTGTTGTTGTTGTGTGTATCAATTCAATTCTAACTCAGAGCAACCCTATATGGCAGAGAGCTACCCCATTGGATTTTGTAGGTTGTAATCTTTATGGGGGTAAATGCTAGGTTCTTGCTCTGATAGAACACATGATGGGTTCTAACCGCTGTGTGCTTAACCATTGTCTTATAAGAACACCTCTCTATTGCAATATAGTAGTCTATTATATCAACATATCAAAGTGAGTTTATCCAGCCTCTTTCTGATGGACATTTGTGTTGTTTTCCAGTTTGGGGTTATCATAAAAATAAAGTTTCTATGCGCATTCTTGACCAAGTCTTTTTGTAGCTATAAGTTGTCCTTTTCGGTTATTAAGTGGAAAGGAATGGAATTCCTGGGACACTGCAGAGGTACGTGTTTAACTTTATCAGAAAATGCCAAATCTTTTTCCAAAGTGGTTGCCCCATTTCATATTCCCACCAACAATATCTGAGAATTCAGGTGCTCCAAATCCTCACCTGTATTTGGCATCACAAGTCTTTTTAAGGTTAGCCATTAAAGCAGGCACCATGATAGTTCATTACTGTTTTCATTTCACTGCTTTAATGGGAAGTGATCTGATCACTTTTTATTAGTTGATTGTCTATATATTCCTTTGGTTTACCAAAGCTTTATTAAGGCCTTTTGCACATTTTATTAATTGTTTTTGTTTTGGGGCATCACTGCCCTCCAGTAGTGGGAATAGGAGGCCCAGCCTTGCTGCTGGATTTGAACCTCCAACCCAGTGGGCTGCAGTCCCGCGCACAAGCACTACACCACCGGGGCTCAGCCCTTATTAATTGTTTTTTATTGTTAAGTTGTAGCCATTCTTTTTTTTAACTATGCCAAAATTTTAAACTTTTATGTTTCTTTTTAAAAGAAATTCTTTATATAGCTTCATCTTTTATCAAGTATGACTTTTACAAATATTTTCTCCCAGTCTGTAGCTTGCTCATGACTTGTCTTAGTATTGTCTTTGAGGGGGGAAAGTTTTTAAATTTTTATAAAGTCTCAATGATAAGTCATTAATTTCACAACTATTCCTCTCATGACTGTGGTGAAGAAATCTAGATCAAAAGAATATTCTTCTAATCATTAAAACTTAAACATAAAACAGCCTCACAGTCCTCTTAAAAACCAAATAAGAGTTTAGTGCTAACTAGTAAAGAATGTCTGCCTTGAGTATTATGTTCTTTTAAGATCTTTGTGGGACCAAACTGGCAACCAAGCCAAAAAAACACAAATCCATTGCCATCAAGTTGATTTCAACTCAGGACAGAGTATAAATGTCCCATAGGGTTGCCAAGCTGTAAACCTAATGGAAACACACTGCCACATCTTTCTCTCACAAAATAGTCTGTGTTTAAACCTCTACATTGACAACAGCCTCTCAAAAGATTATGTAGGAACCTTAGGAGGTAGACAGAGTATATTAAATGGGAGAAACAAGTCAAAACAAGACAGGTGAATGGTTTTCCAACTTTAGGACATCATCAATGAAACTGTTGGTGTCTGTTTTGCTAGCTCCATTCTCAGCAACATCAACAAATAAGGTAAACTATGTATTTATTTATTCACCTATATTTTTCTAAGAACTTTATAGCTTTTGTGTTTGCATTTTTGTTTATAATAAGTATTGATTTAATTTTGGTGTAGGGTGAAATGAGGTCTGAAGTTTACTTTTCGCAAAAATGTTTATAAAATATTTTCCTATTGTTCCAGCACTGTTTGTCGAAAAGATTATCCTGTCACCCATTGAATTGCCTTGATATTTTTCTCAAAATCAACAGTCTACACTTACGTGGGTCTATTTCTAGACCCGATTCTGTTCTGCTAGTTTATTTGTCTATTCTCATGAAAGTGCCAGATGGTTTTAATCAATTTAGTTTTTATGGTAAATCATGATGTTAGATAGGGGAATTTTAATATGTTTTTTCTCTAAACTATTTGGCTCTTCAAGGTCTTCATATTTCTAAACAAAGCTTAGGATCTCTTTGTCAATTTCTATTTTTAAAAAGCAAGAGCTGTTGGAATGATGATAGGAAAGATATTAAGCCTATTCATCAATTTACAGAGAATAGATATCCTAATATTGGATTTTTCAATTCATATACATAGTATAGCTCTCCACTTATTTCTATCTTCTTTCATTTTTCTCAGCAAAGTTTTATGTTTCTGAGCTGGATGGTATGGTATGTCTGGTGCTCATCGTGGCTGCCTAAAAAGAGGGAGGCTTGTGTTACAAAGTTCCTGTCCCTCCGTGATGCTCACCTTCCCGACAAATGTGTGCACAAGCAAAGGTGGTAAAGAAAGCTGATGGTTCCTGGCTACCAAAAGATATAGCATCTGGGTCTTAAAGGCTTGAGTAAACAAGCAGCCATCCAGCTCAGAAGCAACAAAGCCCACAAGGAAGAAGCACACCAGCCTGTGAGGTGTTGAAGGGATCTGATATCAGGAGTCAAAGAACTAAAATTATATCATTATAAATGAGGGAAGTACAGATTGTGGACCCAAAACCCATCAATAGGTGAAGCAACATCCCCTTACAGAGAGGTTGCAGAGAAGAGATGAGCCAGTCAAGGTATAGTGTACTAACAATGAAGTATGCAACTTTCCTCTAGTTCTCAAATGCTTCCTCCCACCCACTATCATGATCCCAATTCTACCAGACAAATCCAGCTAGACCTTGGGATGTACACTGGATCCAGAAACATGGGAAATTTAGGATAGATGTTCTCCCAGGACCAGTGGTGGGAGTGGTGATACTGGGAGGGTGGAGAGATGGTAGAATAGAAAGGGGAAACCTATTTCAGGGATCTACATATAACCTCCTCTCTGGGGTATGGACAACATGGAAGTGAGTGAGGGGACACATCGGACAGTGTATGATATGAAAAAGAAATAACAATTTGTAAATTGTTAAGGGTTCATGGGGGGAAGGGAAGAGAATATGGGGAGTTGGTACTGGGGGACTGAGTAGAGGGAAGATGTTTTGAGAGTAATAATAACAACAAGTGTGCGTCTGCATACAATTGATATATGTATGATTGTGATGAGAGTTGTATTAGCCCCCAATAAAATGATTTATTTAAAAAAAAAAAAAGAGGGGGAAAGAGGAGTTTATACCAAGGGCTCAAGTAGAATATATTTGGAAATGAACATGGCAATCTGTGTACAAATATGCTTGATACAAATGATGTATGGAACCTTGTAAGAGCTGTAAGACTCCCCAATAAAATCATTAGAGAAAAAAAGTTTCTGTCCAGTGTTTGCAGTCAGGTGATGTGAACCTCCTGGCAAGCATCACAGGGTTGATGTTCTCCCCTCCATTCCCTCGGGGACTCAGATTGCTGCAAGATGATAGGCGCTGATGACAGGACCAAGGTGCCCAAGAGATGATGCTAAGTCTGTCTTCAAAAGAGAGACAAGCCAGGTAAAGACAGCTGGACCAGCATGAAGGGGACACTTGAGTCAGGGTCTGCACACCAGCACCACTTCAATGGAGGCTGGTAGCCTCCCCTGAGCAGTTTGGGAGTTTGGCAGGACTTTGAGGATTGCATTCACTCTGCAGCTGAAAGGGTACACTGAAACACAGAGGGAGAGATAAGGAGCTGAACTTGAGAAGGAAAACATCAACACTTGGCTGGGGTTCCCTAGACTTGACCAAGCATAAATATCACTTGGAGCTATTTTTCCAAAACAGATTCCCAAACAACCTTCACAAGAGTTCTGATTCAGTCAGTCTAAAGTGGGGCTCGCAGGGATCTCCTCATGACTCCTCACTTCCAGGGCTCAAGGTCCGTCAGCAGTATCCATTGGCGGTAGAGGCATCTCTGCACTGGCAGGGGTCTCTCTGTGTCTTCCCAAACATCTCAGCACTGGCAAGAGTTTCCACATGGCTTCTCTGGCCAGAGGTCTGGTTCCATCAGGGTAAGCCTATGGGACTTCTTCTCCAGTTCCTCCAGTTCCTAGGACTCAGGGTGTATGCTGCCATTTTGTCTTACCAGTAGTGCATCTCCAAGGAAGTGAATCTATAGTCTCTCCCTTCCAAAGGGAAATACCACGAGACTTCCCAGAAATCTTCGGAGAAAGCCATGCCCACACAGAGGCTTCATTGGCTATGGCCAGATTGACAGGCAAGATTCCACCCCTACCCACTTAGTCAAATTGGCACCAGAGTACATGACTGCCACACAAGGGGACACTGTATGGTTTAAAATCAGAAAAGATGTGTGTCTGACTTGTATGCTCTTACCATGTTTATTCAATATGTATACTGAGCAAATCACCAGAGAAGCTGGCTTATATAAAGAATAAATTTGCCTCAGGATTAGAGGAAGGCTTATTAACATCCTACAATATACAGAAGGCACAACTTTGCTTGCTGAAAATAAGAATTTAAAGCACTTACTAATGAAGATCAAGTACTGCAGCCTTCTGTATGGTTTGTAATTCAATGTAAAGAAGACCAACATCTTCACAACTGGACCAATAGCTGGCATCATAATAAAAGGAGAAAAGGGTGAAGTCGTCAAGGATTTTGTTGTGCTTGGATGCACAACCAGTGCCCATAGAAGCAGCTATCAAGAGATTAAAAAAAAAAACATTATGCTGGTTAAAACTGCTGCACAAGACCTCTTTGAAGCATTGAAAAACAAAGATGCTATGCCAAAGATGAAGGTGTGCCTGATCCAATTCATGATGTTTGCAACTGCCTCATATGGTTGTGAAAGTTGGATAACATACCATTCTTCTGTTCGATGGTGATGGGACCACATATTGGCAAGACCAATGAGTTTGGACTCAGCAACGATGGAAGAAAAACCCCCAGAGTTTATCTGGCACTTTCTACCCATAGAATTGGATTAAATAAGGAAGACCAAAGAAGACTAGATGTCTGCACTCTAGTGCTGATGAAGAATATTGAAAGTACCATGAACTGCCAAAAGAACAGATTTATCTTGGAAAGGGTATAATTGGAATACTTCTTAGAGGAGAAAATGGTGAGACTTCAACTCAGGTATCTTAGACATGTAATCAGGAGAGACCAGTCCCTGGAGGAGGACTTCATGCTTGGGAAAGTAGAGGGGCAGCGAAAAAGAGGAAGTTCCTTAGCAAGATAGTTTGATACAGTGACTTCAATAATGGGCTCAAACATTAGAACAATTGTGAGGTCGGGCAGTGCTTTGTTCTATTGTATATAGGGTCACTATAAACCAATTTGACAACACTTACCAACAACAAGTCATTCTTATAACCAGGACATTTTGAGAAGTCAAAAGTTAACAAAATATTGCAAAGTCAAGGGACTTTGAAAAAGATTTGGTGTAAATGAAGCAGATTGCCTACAAGCAGTGAAGTAAGTTTTTTAAGCTTGTAGTCAGGCAGGAGAGGTAGGTGTGTACCCAAAACTTATAGCAATAAAAACAGTTCTGGCTGTGCATGGCCTGCAGTGTGCTACACTGAACAAGGTCAGGTAAGGGTAACATGGAGGAAAAAAAAATACAGCTTGGCCAAATCTCTCAAACACTTTCAAGGAAAGTGGCCCCCTCTGGTTCCCCAGCATTCTCTGAGTGGCATAAATAGTTCAACACACAGCTACTAACTGAAATAGTAGCAGTTCACATTCACCCAGGGCCACCTCAACTCATGCTCTCAAAGATCACAACCAAAAAAACCTTACATAACCTCATAGAATCTTTCAGGAGACTTACTCTTATAGTCTTGAGGTCACAATGAGTTGAAATCGATGAAATGGCAATTGGTGTTTTTATTTTGTTTGCTGGTACTTGGGTTGTAGCAGCAAACCTTACTCAATGTGTAACTATCCTAGGGGTCCTCTCAGAAATGCCCTCACAGATTCCTTGCAAGTGACATGTGTCCAATTTGGCCAGGATAATCCAAAGTTGTGGCCTTTGCCCTTTGGAGATGGATGTTCAGAGCGAACTTTGCAATGTAGCTGCCATCAAACCTTATGGTCATATTAGTTATGTTTTAAGTTTTGTGATGCTGATGTTCTCAGACCCAGGAAAGAAGAAAGGGAAGGAAGGCCACCTGTGGATGAGGAAAAAGGTAGGAAGGGATAGAAGACACTAAGAGTTGAGTGGGGAAGGAATAGAAAGGAAAAGGTGAGGCGTGGCCATGTGGAACTGAGGATGGGAGCGGTCACTGACAGGACACGTGATGCTAAAGTCCAATTATTAGTACAATGATTAGTAAAGAGTATCAAAGACCCACAGAAAAAAATTCATCCAAAGAACTAATGGAGCATATGAACTTCAGCCTATCTCAAACCTAGATCAGAAGAACTAGCTGGTACCTGGCTACTGCTATCAACTGCTCTAAAAGCTTAAAATTCTAAAAATGACAGTCTTAACTCATCACATAATCACTAGGGGGAACCCTAGAAATTATGACCTTTCATCTCTGTTCAGGTCTGGAATTTAATTCTCTCTCTCTCTCTCTCTCTCTCTCTCTCTCTCTCTCTCTCACACACACACACACACAGGATCAATTTTCAGCAAAACAATAGACAGTAAGGTAAACAATAGCACCAGGGAGGTGTCCACTCTTAGAACAATGAATAATGCTCAAAAGAAAAGCATTTGTCCAAGGACATAACTCAGAAGACACCAAGGGTTAGGAAAGGAGGAGGAATGGTTACTGGAAAACAGTAGAAGAGGAAAGAACTCTGTTACACTGAGTGGAATGACTTGCAACAAAGTGTGTATGAATTGTTGAATAGTGTGTTAGTCCGGGTAGACTAGAGAAACAAATTCAAGGACACGCATATCGATATAAGGAAAGGGTTTATATACAAAAGGAATGGGACATGGAGAAAGCATCCCAGCCCAGTCCAGTTCAAAGTAACAAGTCTGAAATTAACGCATATGCCGAAATCAGTCTATAAAGTCTTCTTCTGACTCACGAAGTCACAGGTCAGTGGGTGCAGAATCCCAGTGCTGGTAGGGCACCGCACCTCCAGGACTCAGGGTCCATTCAACAGCAGAAGCAACTCATCGTTGGCAGAGGTCTCCATGTGGCCACCCAGCTTCAGAGGTCTGGCTCCATCAGGGCAAAGCTGTGTGGTCTCTCCACCAGCTCCTCCAGCTTCTCTGATGCTGCCAGCTTGTCTTGTCCTTGATTAATCGTCTCTGAGACTAACTCCCAACAACTGGGGAAGATAGCTTCTCATCTTCACGAGGGAAATATCGCAAGATTTCCCAGGAGTCTCAGGTGAAAGCCATGGCCACATAGAGGCCTCATTGGCTACTCAATGGCTATCTCCAGATTAACAGGCTAGATGCCACCCCTACATTTCAATCATAAAATTAACATAAGCACATGATTGCCACAAATAGCAAATTGTCTTGCTCTATAAACTTTCACCCAATTTACAATCAAATGTCTTTAAAAAAAAAAAAAAGCACATGTGGGTGGTGCACAACAGGGGACAGTGCTCAAGGACTGGCCAGACACAGAGGGGTTCAAAGTTGACATTTGGAATAATACCCCCTAAATAGCAATAATTCTATCAGTGCACTCCTGGGCCCAACCCCTAGACCTCCCCTCAACTCCTTGACTCCTGAGGACCGGTCAAGCTCCGTGAGGCCCTTTGTTACCCCTTTCTGCTCCATGGGTTGCCTTGGTAACAGGGGCAGCTGGCCCCCAGTCTTCCATAATGAGAATCTCAGGCAGGTTTATTCTGCTCCACAGGCTTTGAGGACAATAGGTGGAATGCTGGGCAACAGCTCTGGTTTCAGAACCTGTCCCCAAGGGCCCTCCCCCACCCCCCAGGAAGGGGCTGGAATCAGATCTGGGAGGAAAGGTGAAGAGGGGGACACAGAAGCAGTTTGGCTAAGAGCAAAGGCAGCCAGAGGCACGGAGAATATTGAACTTTCCTCTCACAGTCATTTCGATGACACAGGCTGATGAGAGTCCATAAGGGATGCATCTGTAGTTCATTAAACAACAATCACTAAAGACAGTGTCTCTGTCCCATCCTGTTCTTTTATTTTTTTAATCAGGGACTTGAATGAAAACATGCTGATTATATCTGCAAATGATACATACAAAAGAGCTAATAGACTTCAGATGACAGAATTGGACTCGTAAAAAAGACTTCATAGACTGGAATAATGACTGAAACTAATAACTTTAAGAAATGCATTGTGGGAGAGACTTGGAGGAGCAGAAATTTCTCTTGAGGATTCTAACCACTCGCAAACCCAGATTGAGCCAATGGGGCACGTGACAACTTCAGAAGAAGACACAACCAGAATACATCTGTGTTGGCTATCGGTACCACTGCCACTCCCTCTGCCTTGCCTAGGGTGAAAAGCCTCTCAAGTAAAGGATAGAAATAACCCTTAGAAATAACCCTGGCTGGTGTCATCCTACGAATTCAGGCTCCATTATTTAGAACAGACGGTCAGTGTAGGCTGTATAATGTCATGATGAAGAACAAGCATTCTGGAGCAAACTAAGTGGTTTTGAATCCCAGTTCAGGTTTTTGTCAACTCTGTCTTCTTGAGGTAGTTATTTAACCTTTCTATGTGTTTGTTTCCTGCTCTATACAGTAGAGATGAGACTATTATCTAGGGTCCTGTTAGGGGCACAGATGTTTGGTGGTGGAATGTTTGCCTTTAATGTGGAAAGTTGAGGATCAATGTACCTTCTGCATACCCATCACCTATGGATCAGTGGAGGGGCTATGATGCTGAATTGGGTTCAGTGGCACTTGCAGACTAAAACAGATCAGGAAGAAAGGTCTGAGGAGCTACTTTTGAAAACGTATGTGTCACAATAGTCCAATCCACAACTGATCATGAGATGACATAGGATGGAGCAGTGTTTTGTTCTGTGGTGCATGGGGTTGCCATGAGTTGAGGACCAAGTTGGTGGAAGGTAACCATAACAACAGCAGTTGGTTTGAGGACTGAGCATGTTACAGAATGTAAAACTATTAGAAGAGTGCTTGGCATAAGAAATGCCACTGGTATTAGTGAATCAACTCTATGTTTTAAAAAATAAGCCAATGGGCTCTTGTTTGTCTGGAAGTCCCTACACTCTGGCCAGCCTTAATATACATGCAAAATTGAACCCTAGTTATCCTTGGTATCATCAAGTTGTATCCCTGATATCAGACAGGATCACACTCAGCTGCACCTGTGAGTAAAGGGGCCCAATGATCCTTGTGTTAGGCCAGATCAACTAGCGACACAAATCCAGTGACACTCATATATGCATAAGAAGAAGCTTCGTATCAAGAAGTAATTATATCAAGTCCTATCCAGATAAAGTCTTTAAGTCCCTCTTCGGACTCACACAGCCACAAGCAATGAAGTCAAGTGCAGGAAGATCACAGGCTGGAAGGTGAAACATCTTGAGGATCCAATGTCAGTGGACGTATCTCCAGAGATCTGACAAGGCTCCAGCATGTCTCTGAGTGACTCACAGACGGGATGGTGAAGCAAAGAGTGTGACCTGTCTCTAGGGAGAGAGAGGAAGAGGCCATCTTTGGAGAGCCATTTATCTCAGTTGCTCTCCGATCAAGCTTCAACCTGATTGTCAGGCTAAACTCTGCCCCTGTATTCCTATGGGAGCCATGTTGGCACAAAAAAACTTAACTATGACAGCCCATCCCTTCACTGCCCTCAGGTGGTGGGAGTAGGAGGCCCAGCCTTCGCTCCGTGGAGCTGGAATCGAACCTCCATCCCAGTGGGCCGCAGTCCCGAGCACAACCACTACGCCACCGGGGCTCAGCCCACCCCTTCATTTTTATATCTTCAAGTTGACACAGAATTAGGGAACTACCACTACCCTCTCCCCAGGACAACCTGAAAATACAAACACTGGACAGTTGTTCTTGTTGTCCTTGTTGGGACCTACAAGCAAGCCTCCATTTTTCGATCTTCATTCTACCCCAAGCCTCTGATGGCATGATTGAAACCACCAACATTAGGGCCCTTCTTCCACAAGAGTAAATGGTGGGGTGGGGTGGGAGCATTACTCCAGAAAAACACCACATTTTATAAACATTCATTTGTTCCATTTTATCATAATCCCTAGATTTGTTTGTAATTCTCCCAATAGACTAACTTAAAAAAAAAAAACAGCAATCTAAATCCACTTCTATGCTGTGGATTCCCTAACAGTAACCAATGCTATAGATCTTCACATGCGCTTAAACAACATCATGGCTATTTGACCTAATCTAAAACCCTACTAGTCCTGAATTTCTCCTCACCAAAATGGCAATGCTGAACTCAGGGAAACCTGGAACCCTGGCCCTCTATCTACATCTGTCAGAGAAATTATTTGCACAATGCTCTGCAAGAATATAAGCCATTCCTCTACTCAACTACTCTCTCAAGACAAGAACACTTTGTTCTAATAACCTGGCATTACATGATGCTCACCTTCCCGACACAATTGCTGAAGATTAAAGGGGTGTATAAGCAAATGTGGTGAAGAAAGCTGATGGTGCTCAGCTGTCAAAAGATATAGTGCCTGGGATCTTAAATGCTTGAAAATAATCAGTCATCTAGCTCAGAAGCAACAAACTCTACTTGGATGAAGCACACCACCCTGTATGATGATAAGATCAGGTATCAGGCATCAAAGACCCAGAGCAAAAAATCATAATTTGAATGAGGGGGGCAGTGTGGTGTGGAGGTCCAAAGTCCTTCTGTAGGCATTTGGACATCCCCTTACAGAAGGGTCAAAAGGAATAGATGAGCCAGTCCGGGTACAGTATAGCAATGGTGAAACATACAATTTTCCTCTAGTTCTTTAATGCTTCATCCCCACCAATATCATGATCCCAATTCTATCTTACAAATCCTGCTAGACTAGAGTATGTTCAGTGTACAGATAAGAACTGGAAATACAGGGAATCCAGGACAGATAAACCCCTTAGGACTAATATTGAGAGGAGCCATACCAGGAGGGGAAGTTAGAGGGAGATGGGGAGGAACCAATCACAATGATCTGCATATAACCCCCTTCCTGGGCAACAGAAAAGTGGGTGAAGGGAGACATGGGTCATTGTAAGACATGAAAAAAATGGTAATGATTTAAAAATTATCAAGGGTTCATGAGGGAAGAATGGAAAAAATGAGGAATTGATACCAAGGACTCAAGTAGAAAGAAAATGTTTTGAAAATTATAATGGCAATAAATGAACAAATGTGCTGACACAATGGAAGTATGGATGGATGGATATAAAAGTTATATGAGCCCCCAATAAAATGATTTTTTTTAAAGAAACAGGAAAAGAAAAGAAGGAAAGAAAATGCAAGCCACTGCTTTGGGGAGCTTGGACTCCTGACTGTGACGCTCCCCTTGTTGAGGAGTCACATTCCTTCCCATCCGCCTTTACCACAAACCCCAAACAGATTTTAAAAACCTGAACAATGCTTTGACAAAAGAAGATCTATGCTGAAAAACTGCCAGATTGCATTTTTACAAAAAAAAAAAAATTATGGCTTCTTCCCATGTGTCATGGTCAACCTTTTCATTTTACTTAGATGCTACTTGCTTTACAAACTTTAAGCAAATGCTTTCCTAAGACCTCTGTCAACTGAGATTCATTGAATTCTCACAGCAAAAGTCATAAAGAAGAAGCTGTGATTATCTTCATTTCTGCTTTCAGAGGGAGAAACTAAGGCATGGAGAAGTAACGTGCTCACTGGCATGTAGCCTAGCTCAATAGCCAGGTGTCGATTGGAAGCCGGGCTCAAACTCCAGAGTCCAGGGTCTTAGCCCACAGTGCTGCTTTCACTCTGCCAGGGAGATAGATGGACAGCTTCTGTGAGGCCCCTAGAATTGTCCAAAAGGCAGAGATCGAGTCTTCATAAAAACAGCTGAATGTGTGTGGCAAAGGCAAGGAGCACATGGCTTGTGATGTGTTGATAACTATTACTTGTAGTGAGGGCGACTGAGAAGTGTCATTTATCACCAAGTTATGAATTAGAAGAGCTGGTTCTGCTCTACTAAGCAGCTGCCTCACCCACCCAGAACTTGTTGGGCAGGCCTGGGTGTTAGGAGGGGAAGTCTCCAGTCTTTAAGCAGTCTCTGGTGATGTCCCAGGAGGAAGCAGGCGAGGCTGTGGCCTCCTTGAGCATTCTGCCTGACCTCTCTGAGACCTGAACCGTCTAGCTTCCCCAGATGAAAAACAGTGTCTTTGCTTTCATTGTTCTTTGAGGAAATTTGGCAGTGGCCACAGAAGGAGTTTCTTCCAGGTCTCCGGCTCTGCACGAGGATGCCTGCCTCAGAGCCAGGCTGGAGGGACAGGCCTCTGCCAGGGGTACTGTCTGCTCCGAAGTTTCCTGCCAGAGCGAACAGGGAGTGCTCTCTCTGCAGGCCATCCTTTAGATGCTAAGCTGGAAGGGGAACAATAGCTGGCACAGGAAAAGTCAAGTTCAACTTACAATGTCAGCAACTTGCCTGGCCTGGGTAGGTTTGTTCCCTGTTTGTGTTGAGGGAAGGGCAGACCAGAGGGAGCCTTTTGAGGTGGTGTGCCCGCTGTTCTCATGCATGCCACAGTGGGATATGTGCAGAGGCCTCACCGGACGTCTAGTTCTTTTGTGAAGAGTAATAACTTCCACATGCACATCGTGCATGACAGGAGGGCAAGTTTGTCTCCCTACCCTGATGGTTGTCTCCCTCTTCACATTTTGTTGGGCAAGTGGAGCTCTGAGCACAATGATTGTAGTTTCATTATTTTTATTGTATTGTATTGTTGGAAATACAAGATGGACTTCCAAATGTTCATGGGGATTTGAAAAGACAATGGACTCTCCCCACACATTTTTCAAAACCCTCATATGCACAGCCAACCATGCATCAATTCAACAATTTCTGGACACCTGAGTCAGTTGTATTGATGACAGTCCTCAAATTGTTCAACCATTTTCATCCCCCTTTTTCAAATTGTCCCTCCTCCCACTGACATAAACTCACTGCCCTATGACTTTGCTTTTTGACCTTCTGTGAAGACGGTGTCTCTTTTGTCCCTTAGAAATCATGTTTACCACATGGCCAATAAACATATGAGAAAATGCTCCCGCTCATTAGCCATCAGAGAAATGCAGATCAAAACAACCATGAGATATCATCTAACACCCTTGAGGCTAGCCCAGATCAGAAAATCAGAGTGCAACAAATGTTGGAGGGGATGTGGAGAAATAGGAACACTTCTACATTGTTGGTGGTCGTGTAGATATGGAAAGCCACTATGGAAAGCAGTCTGGCGATACTTAATGAAAATGGAAGTTAAGCTACCCTATGATCCAGCTATCCCACTATTGGATATATACCCAAAAAAGACAAGAAATAAACCACAGCCAGTAGTATGTACACCAATGTTCATTGCAGCACAATTCACGATTACAAAGAGTTGGAAGCAACCTAAATTTCCATCAGTAGATGAATGGATCAACAAACTCTGGCACATACACACAAAGGAGTACTATGCCTGACTCAAAAGCTCAGACGAGTACATGAAACACATCTCTGCGTGGGAAGAACTGGAGGAAATTATACTAAGCAAAGTCAGTCAATCACAAAAGGATAAGTACGGCATGGGCCCCCTGAGGTAAGTAGAAACAGTATAGTGAGTATAAAAGAGAAGACTCCTATACCATAATAGCTAGCCCAAGAGATAGGGTAAGGGGAGGAGGGAGGACCAAACCCAGGGAGGTACACATTGGATGCAACACAGTAAGGGAGAAGGATGAGGGGGGTGGAGGGGAGTTAAAAGGGAGTTCAACAGTGAAAGAATAACAGTGGGAAGGGGGCACTAATCCACCTAGGGAGGGAGTATGGGTCTTGTCTCCACAGAAACCAGAGTGGGTGAGCAGTTCCTACCACGTAACACCAACCATGAGGACAATGTGAATGCATGGAAGGATGCAAGAAAAGAGAGCTATAGAGCCGGACACAACCAGAGTCAGATGGACTCCATCTCTAGTAGTGGGTGTGGCAGAGAACAGGGTGGGGGGGGGGCAGCATCCCACACCCACAGGGACAAAGACAAGAAGGGAGGAAGAGAAAGAGACCTGGTCCAAGCTCCACGCTGACACATGATGCTCAGAGAAATACATCACTCTGAAGACCCATTGCGCCACAGAAAGGACTGGGCAAATGATTCCTGAGGGCACAAGAGAGGAGAGGAGAAGGGGGTGGGGACAAACACATGGATGGGTTGGGGGAGCAATAAGTGGTCGGGAATCGATGGAAAGGAGGGTGTGGGAGGTCTGGTCAGGATTAAGCAAGGACAAGGAATCTGTGAGAAAACAACGAAATGCCAATGAAGGTGGAACATGATGGTGGGACAGGAGGGGGATGGAAGGAAATAGAGGAAAGAGCTAGAAGGCAAAGGGCATTTACAGAGGTATGTCCATACATAGATAAAACTATTATAAGGTGGGAATAAATTTAAGAACATATCTATAGGCCAAATATTAGGGTATCAAGTGGACCTTGGACCCTCACCCTAGTGCTCCCTCAATGCAAGAACACATTGTTCTATGAATCTGGCATTCCTTGAGGCTTACTGGCCCAACAAATGGGTGCACAAACAAATGTGGTGAAGAAAGCTGATGGTGCCCAGCCATCAAAGGATATATCTGGTGTCTTGAAAGCCTGAAGATAAACATTAGACCATTTACCTGAGAAGAGACCACAGCCACATAGAAGAAGCACAACAGCTGGCATGGTCAGATGGTGGTGAAAGTGGTGAGAGGTCTAGGCAATAGACATCAAATGGGGAAAAAAACAAAACAAAACAAAACAAACATATATCACTGTGTGCACACATCCCCAATGTACCCATTGAGGACATGTAGGAGCATGAGCAAGGGTGGTGAAGAAAGCAGATGGGCCCAGCTATCAAAAGATAGAGCATCCAGGGTCTTAAAGGCTTGAAAATAAACAAGCAGCCATCTAGCTCAGAAGCAACAAAACCCACCATAAAAGAAGATCACTTGCCTGTGCGATCATGAGGTGCTGAAACAATCAGGTATCAAAGAACAAAAATCAAAATCAATGGACCAATTGACTCCCGATATCACTGAAGACAAATGGATACAGAGGCAAACTGAGTAGAAGAAATGATGGTGCTCAGCTACCAAATGACTGAATGTCTGGACTATCAAAGACGTGAAGATAATGGAGTTGCCATTCAGCGCAGAAACAGCAAAGCCCACATGGAGGAAGCACACCAGCATGCGTAATCAAGAGGGGCCGAAGGGAGCAGATATCGAGCACCAAAGAACAAGAATC